>JAHZMW010003747.1:0-12078 GCA_027743745.1 Alloscopus bannaensis
GATAAATACTATAAGAGAACTGCAAAATCTAGAATGTCTCTACCCTCATCAAGTCAGCCATGCTGAGCCTTTGTATTCTTTCTCGGCAAAAACTGAGTGAGTCTCGTATTTTTTTAAGTCTTTACCGATAAGGAGAAAATGTGTGTGTTCCATATGCCTGTGTTAACAATAAGTACCTACATCTAACTTTAAACATAAGGTGTGCCTCAACAAGAAAAAAACGTAACAAACGCAATTTTCACTTTCTTTTTCAACAGTAATATTATTCTTTTCGCCTTCTCTGTGTGTAGAGACCGAGCAAAAATAGTGGCCTTCTTTAAATAAAGAAGAAAAAACTCTTTCTACTGGATCTATAGAAAAGGGAGTCAGTCTTGCGAGAAATTACGTATTCGCATTCCTTTTGTTAACATCCTCACATATCCCGGCATAGCATATAACCTCAATTTTTTTTTCACTGCGTGCGCCAATGTATCTAGCTCACAAAGTACGTGCAATTTGGTCACAATTACGTTTTACAACACAGTCATCATCATCACCATCACAGTGAGTCAGTAGAGCAAGTGTACATTTCTATTCTTCTCCGTCGTACAAAAGAAGGCAAGAAGAATACGGCTCTTCACAATGCCTGTATTTTGCGTGCTCTTCATTTAATCTTTACATCACACGGGGAAAAAACGAGTTGCTGCCAATACGTAATCATACAATGAAAACACAAGTGAGCTTCTCAACGTTCCAGGAGAACTCATCCTAATATATTTGTCTTCCTCCAGGGTTCAAGGGGAAATTCGAAAATTGAAAGATTTAAAAGGTCTCGAACACTTTTTGCCAACTTTTTCTTTCTCCTTTTCATTTTGTACCACTTATTTCCTACACATGTTTCCACTCCAAAGTATTATGAACGCTGGAATGGTTATAAGAAGGGAGAAAGACAAGAGGTTCACAATACTACTTGAGCTCTATACAAGATGTTTAAATGGTGAATAGTAATCTTCCCTTTGACTCCGTACGTTTTTGTCCGGAGCTCCTTCAAAGGAAGATAATATACACGCAGTGCTCCTCCGAGTATCATCATGATTACTTATTTAGTGCTGGAGAAAACATTAAGACGGAAGGCTATGGTCAGGGCGTGTATGCAACAGCGTGAACAGCCCACCATGAAAAATTCCTTATGACTCCGCTGAGGCTCACATCAAGAGAAAATTAAGACGGGGAAATGGGCCTTGACTTGACACATTCACCGTGAAAAGGAGGAAATAAATGGACGGCTCGCTTCACTCTTATGGACACTCACACAAGATACATACTTAGCAAGTTGAGAAGAAAGTCTGGAAAATTGTCTCTGCTCCCCACAGCTCCTTTTCCAAGTCTCACTTTGTGAACTCATTCCACACATCGTTCCTTCTGCTCCAAATCGCATTTCGATCTCACAACTCCATCAACAACACGACTACAGACATAATATGAATAAACACGTTGCTCTCATATGATTTGGGCAGGATTCGTTCCGAGATTTTCATCACTTGGATGAGCCCATAAAACATCCGAAGGAAGGTTACAACGATCGTCATCTTTGTGTACTATTTAATGACCAGCCCTTCTCCGCATTGCTTCACACGCGCCACACGCGCTGTAATGATATTGTCATCAAGTCATAAAAACGATATGATTAATTCATTTATTCTTGTCTGACGTTATTATGGTTGTTACACGTCTGCGCGTGTGCCTACAAGATTGGCATTTTTTTCGCGAGTACTATGGTAAAATATGGTTTGCATTTTGTTGTCTCTCTTTCTTTCGCACACAGTATTTTTCGCGTGTAATTTTCTTTCCCTGTGTGTGACCATTCTCGAACATCGTTTGTAAGGCTTTATATGCTGCGGTAGCGTGTCCGACAAATCCCATATTGCACACGAGACGTTCAAAAGGAGTGTGATGGCTTGACATGATATCACTTTTTTTCTTTCTCTGAATAATACAAGGCGTTCCCACTGCTCGCGATCGCGATGCGATGACCAACAAAAAAATTGTGTTGTCAACAGGATAATGATGATCATCGTGAATTTCAACACCCCCAAAAACCCCAGCAAAAGGACATTTCGTCTCTGTTGAGGGAGGGAGTGAGATAAGAAGTGTAAAAATATTTTGTTTGGATTACACTTCTTGAGTATTTTTCCGATCTACAATGATCACACGATGATGACGATGATTGGTATAAAAAAGAAACTGATAAAGATCAACAAACACGCATCACGCATTATTCATTCATTCTTTTTTCTATTGCTGCATGTTCCCTTTATCTTTGTTGTTCTCCTTTCTTCTTATTCGATAACTATCTTACAGCAATGCAGCAAAACGTATTTTTCTCCGCCGTAGATATAAGGAATGATTTTCTTTTGTAACATTGACCTGGTAAGAAAATCACATTCACAAAAATATTCTTTCTGAGATTCTCCTGCTGTATGCAAAACTGAAAATGTAAACAGACTGACAATGTGCGACGGCGGTGTGTGAGGAAACAAAAGGGGGAAATTTTGCACGCCTTTTCTTTCTGATGTGAAAGAAAGGTTCCCATTTCAGAGTGTTCAAAGACGAGTCTGACATACGCCTTCTCCACCCTCGCATTTGTAGATATTCCCACGACGAAACGAGAGCGAGCGGACAGTAGAGCAATGCGTCGCCACTGAGGCTACATCACTACTCGACGTACCTAGTTGAAAAAAAACCTACAAGAGTCAAGTAAATGGACGGCAGTGCGAATGGCAATTTACACTTGGCTATATTGTACGTATTATAAGTGTATATTTTTTTGCAAATGCCTATGTATTATGTATATCAAGGGAAAACAATATAAACACTCAATGAACCGTTTTAATAAATACTTAACCTCTCCATAATACCCATACGGAACCTAGGATTTGCACCACTATAATAACCAGGCCAGGTAATAACCAGAAGCTACTGAATACATATAAAACCGTTTAGAATCCTTGTCCTTTCAAAGAAAACATGTATTTTTCTCGTGTTCGTAAGCGTTTTTTTGTATAGTTACACAGTAAAAGAGGAAACAGAATGGTGGAGGTTTTTTCCCTTTAAGCCTTTGCTAAGACGTTATGTATACTTGCATATATACATTTTATTAAGTGAGCACGCCATTTTATAATGGACTGCGAATGTATCAGTTCTGAATTCTGTGCTAAAGTGGTGTTTTTCTTTACGTTTTTCGCAGCAGAAAAAGGGTTGTCATATATAATATCTATAAATCTATAAAGCGTATGCGTATGAATGTATTTGTGTAGTTTAGGTTAGTAATAAAAATGAAAAAATAATAACTTTTGCGGTCTCTCGCTTATGTATTCATTCGACTACTAGACCCTGTTCTATGTTGTAGGTCTGGTTTGTGCGGGGTAGTTGTGCTCCACCCTTTTAATTCAAAATTGGTTATCCTCACGATACGCAAAGGTTGTCCGATTACACACGCATATAAACTGCGATGAACAGGTAGAGATATGGGAGGATTTTGTGTACCTATGCGTTTCTGGTGGCTGATAACATTTAACCCGATTGTTTTCTTGTGGTGGAACAACCTACATTCTTGTATAACCATATCCACTGAACTTGATTCTCGGGAATTTTGTTCTTATAGATAGGAGATTGCACCATGTTTATGTTTATCTAATACTAATTCAATTTTCCAATATATGTACATAATACATCCCTAAAAGTGCATGAACCCCAATATTATTCTACATCAAGTTATATAACTTAATATATATTTAGGTTATATAATGTGTGCTTCTCCTTGACTGGTGTGGGAACAACCAAAATATTCGGAGACTACACCAGCGCCGAGCCAATTTCATGCTTGCCATTTTCGAAGCTTAGAAACACACACATCGACTCATGTGTACCGCTTTTAGTCTGCCGTGTGCGAAAAAAGCCTAGTAACGTCACTCAGTCAAGTGAAGGGAGTCAGTGAATCGTGAACTTTGTTAAATGAATCCATCATCGTCAGTGGGACACACTACACGAGAAAAGGCACACTACGGGAACGTACATTGGGAGACCGTGAGCTTAGCACACACTCTCATTCGAGCTCACAAAAAAAAGATCCGCATAATTGACACATATTTTTTGGCATTCTGTTACATGCTCACACACTATTGTGTGAGCTTCATACATTTGCTTCCTCCACGAGAGAGTCTGCCAAGAGAAATAAATTGGACAATGAATACTTACTCTACACACACACACATTTAAAGGACATTCACTTTACTCACAATGGATGGAGAAGATGAAGGAAACGTCGGGTGAGGAGCAAGCAGCAGCCGTGTGCGGAATAAGAGAGCGAGAATAAAAATGAGAATGCGTATCGCATATCCGCGTGCTTGCTTACTCATATGTGTCGCTCGTCGTGACGTGTGGTCTTGTCTGTCCTTACGCATTATACATGGTGTAGGGAGGCTGCTGCAAGAAGAGTTCTTCGAAGCGAGTTTTCTCTTGGTTCACCGCTAATGCATCTCCGGCGAGTCATTTGTTAAGCTTGTACCTAAAAAATCTCTTCACTCACAAGTAGACTAGAGCCACACACATGCTCTCGCCGAGAGAAAGTGAGTGAGTGTGTGTACGCACTTTCCTGTCATTTCTGTGTGTTCCGCACAGAGCCAAGATGATGACGGAAAGAATGCAGAAGCCCAGAGAGAAAATGGGCTTGAACTATGTCGTTCCGTGATGTAGTATCGGCTCTATTATGCTGTTGCGTTTTCACCAAGCTTCTACTGCACCACTTCAATTTCTCTTGGATATAAGAGATCATTTTGCATCACTCACTCACTATTATGAATGTAGATCTACTCCTGGCAATTTTTAAACTTTTATCTCTTCAAAGTCTTCAGCGCTGCGAAAAGGAAAAAAGTAAAATCCCTAATTCATGAATCATTGCATACGAAAATGTGTCTCTGTGTAGCTCTGTTGTTGTAGTGTATGCAAAACGGGATGTTCCAGGATGAGCTTTATGGAACCAATTTTTTTAGTACCTTCCCAAAGTTTGTTAGTGCACTCAGACCACACTGAGAAGTAAACACGTTGTGTGCGTAGGTAACAGCAAACGCACAAAAGCTGTGCGAAGCTCGTTTTTTCTCTCTGACAAAACTCTGTTTGTTTCCTCGTTATGCATTATTTACGTAACCTAAATGCACATTTTACTCTGTATTTTTCCCTCTTGGATTCACAATCCTTTGCACAGGTTTCTACACAAGTTGGGAAGTTTCTCTTCGTTTTTCCTCTCATTCCGTGAGTTTGACTCTGTCTCGAATGATGATGATTACGATGGAGGAGTGAGGAATGCTAAAGTGCGCAAACACAAGACAACAACGACAAAAGGGAGGATCGTTGAGCATTAGAGAAAAATTCGGATTTTCACTCTTCATTCTCGTTTGCTATAAAAATCAGCCGTGGTATATACACCGACACTTCATGAACGCGCACCAGTTACCAGTGTTGTGAGTGCGGTATGAACAAATTTGATGAAATTTGTTAAAGTGCAAAAAACCTCAACTGTGTGTACCCATCTTTTAATCCCTGCTCCACCAACTACTCCCGTTTCGCATCCTTTTCCATGAGCGACGACCACATGGAAATGATGGGAATACCAGGGAAAGTATTAAACTCGCTGACTGGACTCTGATGAAAGCATGTCAAAGCGAGATGATGATGATGACATGACGAACAACATATCAACTTTTTTCCGCCTCTCTGTTGTGTGCTCTAGTGTCTGCAGTACGTTGCGATGAAATAGTTTTGAAAGGAACATCATTCCAGAAAGTACCCAAAAGCACACCACACGACGAGTGCTTTCAATTCAACTTTTTCTACTTTCTCTCTCTCTCTCTCTCCTCTGGAATATTTCTTCGGTTCTGGGTCTCTCGTGTATTGGGAACGCAAAAATAAATTTCACACTTGACTATACCCATCTAAATTGATATCAATTCACATATATGACCATATGTGTAGTTATTCACCTTATTTCTGCATTATGCATATTCAATGCTAGCATACAAAGAGTGATTTTTTGACGCTAGCATCCAAAAACACATATAGTTCATCGTTCCTTATGGTGTGGAATTCATTAGTTAAAAAATCAATAGGCCACACGCGCCTTTTGTGGAGGAACTGATATGTGTATTTGCTCACCAGCCGAAAGGGAGATAATACGCAAAATACCAAAAGAGGAATGAAATTGTTGTGATGCACAAAATTCAAATACAAAACTTCTCACTACAATAGTCGCACAGGACGGTGGACTTGTTTTTTTCTATAAGTTTCCCTTTTTATTATGTCGTAGCTTTCCTAGGGTCTGTCTCCCTCCCACATTGACAAGGGATGATGATGAATGTATTTCAAAGAGAAGTGTGTGAGTGTGTGTTGCTCAGGATGAGGTCCGCTCCTTTATTCTGACTCACTTGTCATCAAAACTCATTTCATCATATAGTCATCATTCAAAAATAAAAAAAAACAGTAAATCAAACTCGAGTCCCTTAAAACACACACTGACTACTCACTAAGAGAGAACCATATGCCCGCAAACTTTTTTCCAAAACTTTTTGCTTGACGAATACTGATTAACTCTTGTTGTTGGTGGGATATGGAGTTTGGATTTTTTTTGTTTCACTAATTAACATTCAAGTAATGCACATATTATGTGATTTGTATATAGGGGTAAAAATTCTCGTATATGAATTACGAAACAGTAACAAGATGTAATATGCGTGTTTGCCTGAGCTTTATGTGCAACTGTGTGTTCATGTAATCAAAATCGTCAGCAAAACCACACGCACACATTCTCTGCAAACAGTGAACAGAGGGAAATTAAATTGAATTATGCAAAAAAGAGAAAGCGTCTCATAATTACAAGAAAGGAAGACACAAAAATCTGTACAATTGCAACACAGAAAAAAAAACTAAAGGCGGATCGCCAAAGTTGGCTGTGATGTATGCAAATGTTGATTTTTTTTGTTTTTCTAAAGGCGATCTTTTGAGGCAGATGTTTGTGAGAAGATAATCAGAAATGAATTGAATTGTTGTCGCTTCTGTACAGAGGAGCAGGATGATTGCATATTTTTCAACGTATCACCATTCACCATCATTATCATCATGAGGCAATCGTCAATGATGCTAATTTAATTTCCCCTCACAGGCATATTATTCAATAGGATCATTAATGGTTGTCTATGAATATGCAACTGCAGTTGTGTACTCTTCTGTTATAATTCCTTCGTGTTTTACATTGATTATAATATACATGCGGATATGAAAAATTAGAACTTGTACACATTTTGCGCACTCAAACCAGTACACGAACAACTTTTCCACTTGTAAACCGCAAAAGTACACTTGTTCACAATTTATTATGCAGAGAGAAGACTACTTTGACTATATGTGGAAGCATTAAATCAAATTCGATTTTCATTTTCATCACGATAATCATCTTCATATCCCTATCGTCTTCAACTCATGATTTAATAATTAGATTTTTCATAAAATATGAAGGAAAAAACGTGTTTGAGTCCTTACAATATTTGTAGGTTTGGTATGTTGCAATAAAAAAAAGTCAAGTAAGTTTTGACGGCAACCACGCAAAGGGAGAGGATGCGAATGGTGACCGTAATTAAAATGAAATTTTTGGGGTTGCAATATGATTGAAAGGCAGAAATGCCGGCAGAAAGGGAGATGTAAGGATTGTGTTGAAAAGTGAAATTGCGTGATGAAATTGCTGACAAGAATTTGTTGATAAATTGGTTTTTATTTTGTTCTTAAAAATTGTGGTTGCCGGCTTTTTGTTTGAAGTGGACGAAAATCACAATTTGCACAAGGTTCACAATTTAGCAAAATTATACAGTCCTTGTAATAAAAGTTAAACATAATTCTAACCATTCCTCAGCTCGTTAGCATATAAATAAACATTATCCAAGTGTGATTACAGAGTGATTTAGACACAATAATAAATGAGGCAATTAATAAAACTGTAGACTAAAAGGTGGACGCAAATTGAATTTAAGCTCCGCACTCCCACTTCCTTCCGTTTTCCGTTATTCATCATCACACACAAGGTCTGAATAAAAACTGTGTGTGTTTTCAAACGTTTTATTGCCGTAATGATGATACCGAATGGAGAGTCATGATCTTGATGATGATGATGATTCGAGGAATTGGATGATTTATTTCTGTTTCAGGCGAGAGGGTGGTGAAACTGTGCTCACAAAGTGCTCCTCGCCACACTCACAGTTATATTACGCCTTGTTTTCAAAATTTGTTGTGACGGGTGGCATTCTCCTTTGGAAACGAACCGGGGAACAAAGTCCTCAAATTATTTTCATCTGATACTCCGTCGAGATAAGTAACATTCCCAGTTTCCTAACTTTCTCGTCTCAGAAGTTCTCTCTGACGAGTGATCACAACTTCATTTTTTTTCAGCTGGAGATAAAAGCAAATAGCAAATTCCTAACGGTGTGTGTATTATTGCGTGCCTTAATTTCACGCACAAACAAAACGACGACAGAGACCAGAGAGAATTTTCCTTGGAGTCGGTGTGTCTGTCTACAAATCCATTCCAATTTTCTCCTCTCCACGAAAACTCCCCAAAGCTCAAAGGTTTTAATCATAATCATGATTGTTCTTTGTTTTGTGTACACATTGCGTAGAAGAGACATTGTGTGAAGGGTTTTTCTATTGTATTTCATCATTGAAACGGATGAGAGAAAAAGTTATCCTGGACCAGACGGAGCGCTGAATAAGATGTAATGCGTTCGGCATGTGTGGCACGAGATACGATACAGCATTTTCCTTTGTTCGTGTAGATAATGCCGTTGATTCTTGTATGAATCCGCACCAGACACATTCCCTCCGTAAGCTGGCTGTCTGGCATCCTCAGTTTACGGAAAATGGGAATAAATTAATTATTTTCGGTTTTAACTCAAACAATACGTACCTATCCAAGTGCAATTCCTTTTGGGGGTAATTATGTGGGCATTTGTTTTCTCTTTTCTGTGTTTGTATATTTTGTTTGGTGAGCGGACCTCCTTTTCCACAACACAACTTCCCATTCAAAATGTAATAAATTCGGTGTTAAGACGACTTTATCCGCATTACTCATGCAAAAAGTGCAGTTTGCATCGGAACAAATATATGGCTCTGCAACACCAAAGCCGCCTTAATGATTACTACACTTGTGTAATTATACCGAGCAATACACTCTTACAAACAGGCATACTTCGCTTATAGATAGTAAAGCCTTTGCTTGTTTCAATCTGTGGAAAGCAAACAAAAACCGAGGCATGTACTCCAGAGGAGGATACAACCAAAAGCTGGTAGCCGCCGAGTAGTTACCCTTTTATATAATCATCCCCAATATAATTTCCCACAACTGCGGAAATGCTATACTGTTAATACCACTTTGGTCTTAAAACTTCTCAATCCAGAAATAGCGTGTATGTACTCCTGCCCATTTCCGAGAACTCTCGTTATGCAAATCAAAAAGAGAGAGGAGGAAAGAGTGAGCCAAAGTTGTGATAAATTTTCTTGAGGTTCCACCACAGGAGAGCAAATAGTCATCATCAAATTAGAAATTACAAAGTTTGATGATCACACACGTATATCCCTACTCGTCACAAGTTGGTGTGTGAGTATGAAGCTGTACTTTTGTGTTTGATGTGCTCTTTGATGGGAGACGAGAGAGTCCCTCTCGACTATGGAATCAGACTCTCTGATCGTCGTGAGTTAGTTGTAATAACTTTTTGAAACAAAGTTGGCATAATAAATACAACATTCATTTGCGCTCAGATTGGCTCAGCTAACACGGACACAACTTGCAAAAAGCAATTACCTCCAACAACCAGTATAAAAGGACGCGAGTTATGTGCAGTCGAAATGGGCTATAGGGAATTAAGACGATCATCAGCACCGTCTTCATTAACTCTGAGACTCTTTCCTTATTTCATTTTCCAATAAATGAAAATCTCACAAGTTTTCAAATGAGCCCATGTGTCTAACATGTTGTAGTGGGGGATCTCGCCGGCACAACCTAACCAAACAGGAATTTGTTCGAAACACTCAGAAATACAAGGAGGTTATATACATTCACCCTCAACACCCCTCTCCCTTGTCAATGATGTGCTTAACCATTTTATGCAAATTCTCCCTCCTCACGCACTTTATATTAGGAGAATGCACCCTCGAAAAAAAAGCAGAGCTACGTCTTGTTTGGTCGGAGAGTAACTAATTTTCTGCCAACTTTTCCTCCTCTTTCTCTCTCTCTCTCATCATTTCTGAAGAACGGGGCTTTGCCTGTCACTTCATGTCACAAACTGAAGACGCATTCCATGACGAGAATAAAATGCCAGGAGATGATGCTCTTTTGAGCTCCTCTTTAACAAAAGGGTTTAAACACTGTATTCTTATATAAAGTGCTTATACGACGGAGTGAGAGACAACTGGTTTTCCTCTTCGCAAGTTCCTCACTTTACGAGCTCACAAGAATGATTCTTCTTTGCTCTCCTCCTTCTTCACTCATCGTATCGTTAACATTGATTATCATCGCGTACAACAAGCAAGCGACATGTCAGTTGTTTTTTTTCCTCTTGTAAGGAAGATTCCATGCGTTATGTATTGTGTGCGAAAAAAGCGTCACTTTTTCCTCGCTCCCTCATTCATTCCGTTTTGAGAGCTCCTTTGACTGTCAGTGTCAACTCAATTAGCGTGATCAAACAAAATTTTCCATCTCATTAACACAGTCAACTTGTCATAATGATTAGGGCTGATGAGACCTTCTCAAAGCTACAGCTACCAACGTCGTATTTGTAAGCATATTAGATGAGAGTTTAGTGTGTGTGAATTGAATTTACAATGTTTTTGGCAATTTACTGCAACTTATTATGCACCGCGTTAAGAATAACTTGTTCCCTTTTCTTGGGTGGTTGTGCGCGTTCCACACGAGTAGCGTTATTGTTACATGCATTTGTGAGGCATAAGATTGAATGCAAGCAAACGATGCACCTACTAAATCTTGTCTTAACAAAAGGCAGAAGTGTGACAAGCACATTAGTTGTGTGTAACATGTAAAATCCAGCGAGAGCATATTGCTTTCACACCACATACTCACCATTATCATATTACGAGATTATATTCACTTCCGAGGAGGAGAAATGCCTGGAGAAACTGTTTCAAACGTGTTGGGTAAGAGGATTTTTCCACATCTCAAGATTTCAGACTTCCACACTGATTTAAGTTGACAGAAGCAAGAGGAGCAAAAAGGGAAAACACTTTTCCGCTTAACTCAAAATTCTAGGCTGCTCTCCTCCAAAAGACCACAAGAATAGTCGACGTCATATTAGGAACTTTTTTTTTCTCTTTTTAAAAAAAACTTAAGTATGTATGTATAAACACTTAACAAAGATAAAGTGAGTGAATTGAATATCCGAGAGTTTTTCCGAAATATGTTTTCCCTCTCTTCAAACATGTTTCCTCCTTTCATCTTGCGCCGTAGATTTTTTCTTTGGGTTATATAAAGAAAGAAAGTCCTTTATATTATTTTAAAATTATTATTAATTCTGACATCAAGTGGCTTGTCAAATTCAAGACAGGCAAATATCTTACTTACGACATTCTTCTACATAGACCATCTGCCACTTGCATGCTCTCTCATTCTATGGGAGTTTGGACACACTTTATACGATACGAGAGACTCGTTGTAAATTCAAAACTTGTCATCTGACTTGAATCTGTTTTAAATAAGTTATAAAATCTTCCCTTTTTCACAACGCATTTCCACTCCTCCCAGCATTTTGTGCGAGTCTATGAACTAAAGATTCGTGGGGAGCATACAAAAAATTCTCACCAGAGTGAAACTACAGTGGGAGAGCGAGTGAAAGATTAATTTGTGAGTGATTTAAGCACGAGTGAAAAAATAATAGAAAAGTAGACGGCGATGGTAGTATTATGTGCTATATAATGCTCGTGTATAATCATTGGTGCGTTCACATTAAGTTTTCTTGCCGAGTTCTCTCCGCGTAAAGACTATAAACTGTA
>JAHZMW010003748.1:0-13764 GCA_027743745.1 Alloscopus bannaensis
CTTAAAAAAGTACATTCACCTTAAAGCTTCAATGACTAAAAAGGTGACCGTTCATGGTCACTTACAATAAACCTTAAAATAGCATGTAAAAAACCAAGCTAGCTACTTTTACAGGCTACACAAGTTACACACAATTCGTCCCAATGAAACACACTTGTTTGCATTTCAGTTTGAGTAGAGTATATAAGTTACGATGAAGCAAAGGTGGAAAAAAGCATGCTCACTCGAGGCAAAAACGTATACAGATGCTGCATTGGAGGAGTTGAAAATCTCCCGACAACTATATCGTCCAGTGTGTCGAGACAACTCGGAGTCGGACTGCTTGTTGTAAAACGTGATTTGTGACGTGAGGCAGTAGGAAATTGAGCCGTCTTCGTACTTCTGAATGTCGACCGAACTGGATTCTTGGAATTTTGAAGGCTCCTTTTAAGTATAATTTATTCGCATTTTAGTATTGTGCACAAACATAATCTGAATCTTCCACACGGAAATTCAAATTTTACCCTCTGCAAACATTATAAAATTCCGTGATGCAACTAATTTTTGGCAGAGGCACTCACCCCTTCCCCGTCATACGTCCACTCCACGTTTCTTGATGAGACACAAGCCAAAAACTCCTTGTTCACATTTGACACTACGACATCATTCCCAAACTCATCTTCCCCTCCACTCACAAGGGCTGCTTGCCCCCTCCGATAAAATAGGATTTTCGGTTTGTCCTCACAGTAAGTTTGAGATAAACTCTCACCAAGCCACAAACTGAGAATGGACACAATAAGCACACTCCCACTCAACAATTCACTTTTCTCTCTCATCTTCTCCACGCATTCAGCCGCCACTAGAAATCGTTTACGACCAAACTACGACAATCGCAGTCATTTGAGCTTACTCCGCTTTCAAAACCGAAATCAAAGCAGGTACCACAACGTACTCTCCCGACATCTATAACTGGCGTGCTCCGCAAGTAATTCAAAACTGAAAGGGCTTTCATTGTTGTGAACCGTTCGAGGATTTTGCAGCACGGTCGCCAGAAGGTAAATGGTAAAAGCTTGTTTGTACGACCACATCTTCGAAGCATTCGGGGATTGCATAATAGTACACCTCGTAACCACACGGCAAACAATAGGTTTGTTGTCCACTTTCCTCTGAATTTTAATGTATGTGCATACATTTAAAGAGATTTTTAGACTTCTCAAAGCATATTTACAGTGTTAGCCTTAAGGACATTGGTATTTTGTGTACGGGCACATTAGTCATCTCTCCCAATCCTGTTTTCTTTCTTTCGCTTTCCTCAATTTCAAATTCTATGCACAAAATCCTATAAAAATGTACGCAGAGAGGCATCCTTCCATTTCCTTCAGCAAAAAGGTTGCTTTTAATCGTATTTTTTGTCAGAATAATATACGACCAATGCATTTTCAATCAGCTTTTATAAAAAATAACAAGGCAAAGCTGAACGCACGGATAATCAAATCAGCTTTAGCTACAGCTTACTAAGTAATCCTTACAGCGACTCCCTGTATTACCGAATAAGTGCATGGTAATTAACTCTACTCTGCGACTTGCAAACAGGGGTTGCATGGTGGTGGCCATTTGGACAGCGTACGACGAGAAAGACAAGATTGCTTTTAGGAGGAAATATGCCATCAGAACAAGAAATTAGTAGAAGACTGATGATTTTCATCTTCACCGGAATGTAAAGTGGAGAAGGCAGACAGATGAAGTCTTCACTTACATCTTCCCTTACTCGTCGTCTACAAAAAAACCGAACGTGTGTAATGTAATGTTACCCTTCCTTAACAAATGGTAAGAGCTTTTTTCTCTACAATTTCGTATAATCCAGCTGGTAGACTTTTAGCCTGTCATGCGGGACACAGGTATATTATAATGAATGTGTAATCAAGCAAACCCCAGAAGTTTCCTCTAAAGTAATTGCAGAGGTAACAAGGAGAGAAAAAAAAGTTTGTGCCAAAACAAGATGCGTACAATAATCCTCTTTGGTGAGCTTTACAATTGTGACTAGTAGTGTGAGTGAAGCGCATAAAATTGGTTTTTCATTCTTTTTTACAGAGAGGAACAAATATAAAGGGTTTAATGATCACGATCATGTTGTTCGCAACGATATTATGTCTCTTGAGTGGGCTTCAAGTGAGCTCTGCATTCAACATTGATACCTTTCGGTGTAGTTTAATCCTTAGCTTCCCTTATGATCTGCTGCAGTAACACACGACATTGGATTTTGCCAAAACCGGTTCCGTTTTGTTATACTTCAAGTTTTCACTCTTGTCTCAAGTCCACAATAAGGGACATTATGTACACATTTACACAAAGACAAGATATGCTGCTGATTGCATTTTTCTATTTTCCATCACCCCTCCATTGACTTCCTAATATTTTTATGATAAATCATAAAATCTCTGGTATTTCTGCATGGTTTCTTGTTCATTTCCCCATTCATCATTTTTTTCCGTCTGAAGAGCAGAGAAAATAGAATCTCTCAAATATTTCCCATTTGAAAACCTGATCAGGACGTGAGTAGTCTCCGAAAACACGTTTCTTCAGTTTTGTGGGCAAGATTATTGGACTCGTACTCGACAACGGGAAAGAATGCCGGCGGATAGAAAACGGGAATCGGGAAGTAAACAGTTTATGTTCTGCTCTAGTTTTTGGACCTTTCAGCGGTCAAGAGAGGTGTCATAATGATGATGACGATAATGATATGCTCAACTTGTCAAATGATTTGAGCTATAAAAGTGAACATACATCGTGAAGCAAAACAAGAACTGATTTGATTCCGGTTTTGTGGTGAGCTAACAGAAGCTAAAATGTAAATTGAAGTCGTACCTTGTCATTAATAAAGATCAAATCATGTACGCCAACGATTGGTTGTTTTTCTGCTACGATTACAGTTCGACATATTTGCTCATTTGATGAGCTAGTAATTATAGGATACGGGGCATGCACGATGGATATTGAAACATATCATCATATCATGACAGTTTGCATTAGTTGAACTTATTATGAGTGTGGGATTCACGATAATGAAACATTGAAATGAAAATGTCAGCATTTCTGTCACACTGAGCTTCTGCGGTTTTATTAACATGTGCCGTTCGGGGAATCAAAATAATTTCGAGGAACAAGATTACAAGACATTGAGGCATGAAAAATTTATAATTGTATCATGTATCCTGTAAATAAGCTGTACTGTAGTATACTGTGCACCGACGTTACGTAAATAGGATTTGAAAGACATGAATAAAACTTCAACCGCAAATACTCTGGTGTCTGGGAGTAGAGGAAGAAAATTAAAGGGAGACGTGAGACACGCCTTTCCTCAGTCGCACTTTATATCCTTGTTTTGACATTTCCTAACAATCTTATATTCAACGCAGTTAACATGAGTTAACCAAGTTTTTGTGAAAGGATCTGCTCACATTTCAATCTTCGTTGAACAGTGACATGAGCACGAATCTCAATTTCCATGTTTGGTTACCCGGACAAGTTGCTCTCTTATATTGCTCAAACTTCTATAAAACGCCAGCCTTTTGCTTATATTGAAAGTGGGGAGATAGCTCGTATTTGTAAGTTGTGTCTCGTGTTTGTCTCACCAAGAAGTGATCATGAATGGTCCTTGTATTGATCCAACGGATTTCCAAGCAAAAACCAAATCCGTCTGAAAGATCAACAGAGTGGAAACCCGTGAAAGCAACTTCTAACGCCTTCCTTGTCTATATCCTGTTTTTCACCACAGACTTGTTTACAACAACTTGGTAGAATATAGCCAAAAAAGGAATAATATCATTATATCAGTATTTATGAGTCTCGCACACGCTTTTATTCACTGTAGTCTATACATGATTTACTGCGACTTTTAACATTAGAAGCAAACCCGCGTAAGTTGATCGCATTTTCTACTACGCAGAAAATTTCGCATCGATACACACAATCGTGTTGTTTACTAAAAAGGTATTTTTGAAGCTAAACACATACCATATCTATATGAGGTACAATTTAGTTCACACATTTCCTGGTGCAACAGGAGTCCACATCAAAGATTTGGGTTGAAGCAGGATGGGTTTCGGGGACCCAAAGGAAGAGATGAAATGCTCCGATTACAATCAGGAGTACATTCGTCAGCGAATGGACGGAGCTCCGATTGATCGCAACATTGTCATCATCACGGAGCCCATGATTGTCGATTGTCTCAACGAGTTGATGCCAAGCGGGGACGAGGGCAAGTATGAGAGAATGGTGAAGCTCGACATCAAGAAGGTGACGTACCTCAAAATGGAGTTTCGATGTAAGTGACCTCGGTTTACGCTTCTCATGTTAACACCTCACTCGCGTATGACGCTTATTAATATTCAGCTTCCTACACTCCTAATAATCCTTTTATCTTGAGGCAGCCATCTCTGAAATTGCGAATCTGAATCAGTTAACGAGTCTCACGAAACTGCAGCTTTGCAACAACGTGATCAAAAAGATACAGAATCTAGACGTGCTCGTCAACCTGGTTTGGCTAGACTTGTCCTTCAATTCCATACGGAAGATTGAGGGTTTGGACAAACTCAAAAAGCTTGAGGTTCTCAATCTCCATCGGAATTTCATCAAGCGACTGGAGAACTTGGATAACAACTTGCGACTCCAAATGTTTCATATTTCAACGAACAAGTTGAATGATCTCGAAAATGTACGTGAAATTTGCATAATCCTTTTACTTGCACCACACTTTTAAGTGCTTCTGTACATTGATAATGTTAATGATATGATCAATCTGCATAATTACATTATCTCACTTAAACTCATTTTTTTCTGCAATATCCCTCTCATCAAAATTGCAATTGACAAGAGATGTGTAAGTAGTCAAAAAATAGCTTTTGTTCCTTATTCCTGCTCTAGCTTCGTTATTTACGTCGTCTCATACGGCTGAGGTCCATCAGTCTTCAAGGAAATCCGGTTACTTTTGATCCTGAGTTCATTCACTACTTCATTGCCTACAATCCGCACATTGATTTGATCGATTACATAATCGTTCCGAGAGCCGAGAGAGAGATGGCTAATGCGAAACATAAGTAAGCATTCGAAAGATTCCACTATTCTTTCAACTAAACAATGAGGTAGCGCCATTTCAATGAAAGTATTTATCTCGGTTGATAGGCTTCAAGTTGATAAGTTTGCCGCTACCGATGACAAACTCATTCGGAGGGCTTCAGTTGTTGAGGCGGAAGAAGATGTATGTAAAAAAAAGTTGTAGCATATCGTCCTCCGTATGCTTATATTATGCTTATGTATGTAACAATCTAATCTTGCAATCTGTAAGGTCAAACTACTCCACAAAGAAGCTTTCGTCGACGGTCTGCTAGATGATCAGTTTTGGGGGTATATCTACGAGAAAGACACAGAGGGCCAAGTTCTCCTGCAGTTGGGAGACACCGAAGACATTCAAACCATGTAAGGCAGTCTTTACAAAAAGTTTGCAGCACCTACGCACAAATCATTGTCAATAGATTGAGTGACGGATGATGGGGCTCAGTAATAAGATTGGGTTGCAAACTTTTTATTATGCGAATTAATTGAAAGTACGTTTGTCTCCTTCGACAAGGTACAAAGAGTTGTTTCGGCGAGCCACCAAAGACATTTTCGAGAAAGGGATGAGGGCGTATGAGCAAAGACAGAATGAAATCAACGCCTACAACATTGCCATCAGCGAAGAAACGGAGAAGGTTCAAACGCCAGGAAACAAGTATAAAGTCCAAAGAGACACTCTAGCTCAGCTTTAAATTTGCATGCACTTAAATAATATATTAGATAGTCGTAATGTAATGTAGAAATAATGCAAAAGAAAGTGAATACATTCAAAGGAAATTCTTTCTTTAGGCTCACAGAAGAGTTTGTTGAATACGGCCGGCAAATTCTGAAGGACGTCCGCCTCCTTGTCAGTCTCATTGAGGACAACGAGCGTCGTGTTCAAAACGGTTTGGCTCACGAGCTGCCACCCGAATTCCCCGAATTTGAAAATCATCTCAACGACATCATGCGAGAATATGTTCGCAAGCTTCATGACATTTGGTTCACTCTCATTCATAACGAAATGGACTTTAACGAGAATCTCGAGGTGAGACCATGATATCTTCAAAGATTTACGTATGAGACTTTTTTCGGGGAAATATCATCCTTATCTGGTGTCTTTGCATGCGTCAAGATCTACTGAACATGGTGCACTAAAATGCAAATATTAGCTTTTTGTATCACCCAACTGACTACCCACTTGTAGCACTAACCATCCCCGTTCATGCAATTTTAATAGGGGCTTTTAGCACTTGTCTCTGTTCTTGACTTTGTGTCCGTGATGTCTCTTTTATGATGATGGTGATCGACCCACGTAGATATGATCTTTTTATAAATTCAATGCTTTCTTTTTTATCTTATACAACAGGATGTAAACGACCTTCTGGACCGATCGATCCGAGAGATTGTGACAAACTGGTTGGAACAGCTTCGGGGACAATTTGGTCAGCTCCGAGATATTGAGCAACAGTTGAATGGGAGTTTACAGGAAGCCTTGGTCACTTACGGAGACTTCCGGTTGAGTGACACAAATATACCGGAGGAATTGCACTATGTAAGCATGACGTATCGAATCCCATTCAATATTTGAGGTTAAAAATACCTGACCCTTTTTGTGTGCTGCTATAGCTAATAAGCGACAAAGATGCGCTCACAAACTGCATTCAAATGTCACACGACCACCATGTCGCCGTCATTGACGGGAAGGAAGATCAAATTGGGCAGCGATTGAAAAAGTGGCAAGAAGAGTTTTCCATCGGACTTAGCACGTACGTGTTCCCAAATATAAAAAGCTGACTGTTTTCCGAGAATAAAAAGTACTCTCAATTATTGACGTCATCACTTACAGAGTTTCATTGGTATGCACTTGCCGTTGTATTTAGGAAGGAGTATGAGCGCAACAAAGCGAGACTTAACGAGATCTCTCATTTCGTCGACACTCACTACGGCTACTTGGACGAGACTCGTGGACTCATGCACGCCACCGCGTATATCCCACCAGTTCGATCTGATCAGGAGTGTGCTGATCCGATTAACTGCCAACCGCTGATGTGGTATGAGAGACTGAAGAAGAGGATCCGAACTCGGGAGAAGAAATTTAAGCAAGCCATGGTGCCGAAGGGAAGCGTTACTTTAATTCAAAAGAAGAGCAAGCTTGGAGCTGTTCCGACGCGAACGAGTTTCATACTGTGAAACCACAACAGAATTGTCCTGTTTATGGCACTTAAACTTTATGCATTGGGATAATCGGGATTCATTTGAAGTTACTATACTCAGTTTGTAACACAATAGAGTATTAAAGGTAGAAATCAATAGGATGTATGCGTAAAACACGAAAATTTATTGATTTGGTAAAGTCAAATCGATGCAATTCTGCTTCACACTTTAATGAGTGAAGCTGCTTTTAGAGAAATGAACTAATTTGCGTAACTTTGTGTCGCTTCTCGCCCTTATTACAAAAGAAACGGTTGCTGCTACACATTTTGCAGCCTCATGTAAAAATTGGTAAATAGTTCGCTTACACCTTAACAAATTGCGATTATACTTTGAAATCCAAAAGGTATTACGCACTTGCAATGTGATTCATCGTGAGTTGCATTGCGTTTTATTACGAATGCGCTCTGATTAGATGAGAAGGATGAGATAAAAGTTCATGCTTGTCATCATGTTGGTGCACACAGGTTCACGCTGATGTGCATTATTTTTCATTGAATTGATGATTTGAATCTTGATCGAGCGTGAGGAGATCAATCTGAAAATCGATGAATCGTGGAAAGTTTTCGCATGCAACCAATTAGTACACATCTCTTTAGCGTGACTTATCAATCCGATATGAGATGCACTTGATTTTTCGAATGCTTAACGATGTAGATACAGATCAGTTAGGACCCCATTTTCAATTGTGTACATACAATGTACAGTACAATACATTTTGATGAAGACGAATGAAAATCTGGGACAAAAGAGGAAAAACTCGAGATAAAGGAGATATGGATTAAATGGATTAATAGACACATGCTCAATGGGCCATGAGAGAGATATATTTGGACTAAATACTAACAGTGACTTGGTGTTTTAAAAGTCACTGTTAGCTGTTGCTTCTTATCAATTAAACCATTTCCACAAAAGACGACGACGGCAGTGTGACATTATGTGACCAAGCCTATATTTTTACAACTCAATTTATAATGTGTAAAATGACATCTACAAAAATAGCACACTCAGAACATGTCGCTGGTTTAACTGGGTGGGTGTTTTATGCTGATTGTGTGATGATTCAATGATTCCCTGGATTTAAGAGTTTTCTCAAAAGACTCGAGTTTTTAGTTGGTATAAATACTGAGAAGATTTGGGAAGCATCATACAGTATAAGCTTGGCAAGCCTTCCGAACAAATCTGAAAACTTTTCAAAAAGTTTCTTCACATTTTTTTCCAAGTCAATTTCAATTTTGAGAACAAACAAAAGTTTCCGAAATGTACTCAAAGTTGCTCGCGGTCTTCTTATTCGTTGTAATCTTTGCTTGCTTGGGAGTCACAAACGTTGCTGCTGAACCTGGATATAGACGTCGTCATTATGGAGGATATGGTAAGTACCTATAAAGAAGATACAGGCTCCATTAGCAGTTATGGAAGTTTTAATTGATGGATTGTGTAATTAGGACATGGAGGAGGAGGAGGAGGAGGTGGTGGTGGTGGTGGTGGATACGGACACCGTGGTGGGCATGGGCATAGGGGCTATGGTTATCATGGATAGAGGCCGGAATTGAATTATTGATTTGCATAGACCCCATTTCGTACGAGTACAAAATAAATATAACTCATAGATAGACTAAAGTGTTGAAATTCATGCATGCGTATTTCAATTTGCTAAGCAGTCCAGATAATTTGACTGGATTTTAAAGTAAGAACATTGTTTAAAAGAATTACTAACCATTCTAAGTCAAATTTTCACCTAATTAGGGAACTCAAACTCAATCAAATACTTTCTATCCCGTATTATTCCTTATATTGAAGTATCAATCCGGTTTATAATCACTAATTTTTGTAGTTTACAAAATTTATTTATTTATAGTAATATAGTAAAATAAAGTACATTTGCAATAAATCTATAATTTTCAAGAGTTGAAATAAAATGTTTCCTGAACGTGTTCACGGTCTCGATTCCTTCAAAATACTTTACGTTATGAGTAATCTTAATCGCAATATGAATGTGGCAATTTGTAAAAGCTTTGTATTTCATTGGATCCGAATTTCAAAATCAGTCAAGTATTCTTCACCACATGCATGAAAGTGTTTTTTTCGCAAGAGACTTTCTTAAAAAATTTCCATTTTATATACTAGCAGACAATTTACGTCTATTGTGCTTAATAAAAGTGTGGTTTTCAGCCAACAACTTGTCAAGCGTGCGGAATGACTTTGTATGGATTGAGAATCCCTTTGGGATCCAAAAGTTTCTTCAACTCTCTCATGTAAGACACAGCTTGCGGAGACTTGGAGTGATAAATGTAGTCGCGCTTAATAGAGCCGAGACCATGCTCCGAACTAATGCTTCCTTTCCTTTGAGCAACCCAAGAATACACAAACGGCTCCGCTTTTGCCAAAGTCTCTGGGTTGAATTTCTCCATTGTCACGTTCAAATGAAGGTTACCGTCACCTGTTGGCGCAATAATTACGAATGTAATATGTATCTATCATTATTTATATACAATCACAAAATTCGTGTATTTTCTTGACGAAAAAAGTTACCTAAATGGCCAAATCCAGTAACTCTTTTAGCCAGCGATCCTAAATAGCCCCGAGTTTCCACGACCATCTCATTGAAGCTCTCCAGCGGAATAGAAAAGTCATACACTGTCAAATGTCCGTCCTTTAGCAGCGCCTCCGGAAATCTTTCCCGTATGCTCCAAATCGCCTTTGCAAACAAGCCAAGCATTCAACGGTAAATATTTTATACTTCTTTTGTCCATTATTATTTTTCAATATATTGCGTGGAAGGGTTAAGGGTACGAAATAATAGAATATCAAACTTCAAGGTGTTTTTCTCAATGTGTACAGTATCACATTACATACTTCTAAGTGTCTGAGCAATAGGAAAGGCAAAATAATGGTAGTGTGTGATTGACAATTTGTTTCTTTCACCTTAATATGACTGGGTTGAGATGCAATAGTTCCATCAATTACAAACTGCTTCTCCATCGCCCTCTCCAGAAACATGGTGAGCTTTTCCTCATCATGCTTCCCATTCGATCCTGAAGTTTCTATCATCATGTAAAATGGGTGGGCGTCCTTTATGGGGGATTTCAATTGGAGATTCTCAAACGCAGCCCCCATCGTCTCTCTGTCGGCGTACTCGCAAGCAGACAATACCTCTCCAAGATCCTGCTTCGCCAAGCGAAAGGTCTCCAAAACATTCTGAAAGTTATCGATACCTGCCAGGGAAGAGTTGCATTAATTGAATTACATTTCCATCTGGATTCCTGAAGGTTGACAGCTTGACAATTTTTTCCTAGTATTTACCAAGGAACGCTAAATTAACTGCCTTCGGTTTCGGTGGACACTGGATGGCAATCTTTGTCACAATTCCAAGTGTGCCTTCTGAACCAACAAACAAGTGCTTCAAATGGTATCCCGTGTTGTCCTTTCTCATGGTATTCATACAATCCAAAACCGTGCCGTCGGCGAGAACCTTTTCAAAATTGGAGTTGTTTTTTTCGAGTATGATTGAAAAATAATCAAAAAGGACAATGGAAAGAAACATTTCCTTACAACTTCACATCCAATAACGCTCGAATGCAAACTTCCATAACGGAGCACACGGAGGGCCAGACACACATTAGGTCTAAACATCAACCCCGTGTCAGTCAAAATGCAATTTCGCTTTATGAGTGGTGTCAGAAGGGCAAATTCAATTTGCTTCATGCACACACGAAAACAGTGTGATTGTACCTGACCACTGGTCCACTCTCTCAATTTGATTCATTAGTGAGGTACTAATAATAATTTCATCGTGAACTGCAATGCCTCCTCCAGCGATTCCGGTGTTACCACCTTGAGGGCACACAGCTAAATTTCTCTCGTAGCAATATGCCATAATGCTGCTGACTTCTTGAGTCGATCGGGGTCTCAGCACCAAGCGGCTTTTTCCTGGAAAACCATAATTGGATTTACTATATACATATACGGTCATCCTGACCGCATTGGAGTGGAACGTTCGGTTAAGCATACCCGTAATTGCCCTTAGCCAGTCGACATTGTAGCCCTCGATTTCCGACTCATTTGTGAGGACCCTGTGCTTTCCCAAGAGATTACAGAAATGCGATATGTCATCCGCCTCAACTTGAGCGTACTCCCCACGCGAAGCCTGCTTCCTTCCTTGTGGCAACTGTCCCCCAAATCTTGTCGAGCTTGTAGAAACCAATCGCGTGGGAGACGTGATGCACTGATGAACAACCTCTGGGACCTTGGACTTGGACAGGATTGATTGCCCGCATTTTTGAGTCTGTCTCGGAATTAGGAGTTTTCCTGAGGAACTCACTAGCGAACTAAGGTTTCTAAAGGACTTCATTCTTCAACGCGTTTCAGCAGCAACGGTCTCCTAATCACTACCTGCGTCACTGAGGCAGGCTCCGGATCAACTAAAGATGCGTTTCGTATGGAGTGCAAGCTATTTTCTCTCAAGGACGATATCTCTCAGTTTACATTTTTCTGGTGCAGGATCTGAAGCGCTGCACGTAGATTTCATAAGCGTGGATTGAGTAATCCTATCTAATCTGCACGATGAAGATCTGTAATATAACTCTGCATGTAAAGTGCAAGCCTCACTTTTCCAGAGTATTGTTTGTTGTACTGGACATACACGTGTGTGCCTGGTTTCTCATAGTCACGTACGCATGTTCTGCTCTTCATCAAGCCCTGTATGCTTCATTCAAGACTTGCACTATAACATCGTGTGATGCCGATATGCATAGATGCAGCCACTCAAAGAGTTGAACTAAACTTTGAGTTGGGATAAGCTGACCCCACGCTACATTCATGCAATTACCAAATGTTTTGGTTGTGCCGAGCTGATGCTTGGTATGTTTTTGAAAACTCTGGATTCCAGTTTAGTGTAGACAGAATATTGAGAATTTGAGACCTCTTCTCTGTTCAGTGCGATTGAGATCCTGTGGGACATGGTACACAAGCACACAGATTTGTAGATGTTCTTGTGCTCTGTGTGGCAACGTGGTTACGTTTCCAGCTGTCACTTCAAGGATGAATATGGCTAAAACTTTTATGCTTGGAAACAAGTTTTTTGTGATGATGGATTTGAGAATGTTTGGCTTTGCTCTTCAATTCATCATTCTGATCACACCACCCTTTGATTTAGAATGAGATACATAATATTATGTCTTCATTACATTTACACGACTTGCTCAATGCGGGCTGAGAGTGTACGAACGGGAGATGGTTGAAGGACAAGTGAAATCAAAAATAGAAAAGAAACGCGTGAAATCCAACTGGCTACGCCTCAAAGGACCGTCATACTTTGCTCATACTGGAAGGAAATGAAAATCTCGAAATTCGTCCCAACATAATGTTTCAAATTTCACACGCAAGTTTGCATTTTCAAAGCGTACTTCAGTCGCAAAAGTATTTTTGTGTAAAAAAATTACAGATTGGGTTGGGATTTCTAGCTAGAAATTTCCATTCAATTCTATCGGTTTTGAGCACACGTATTAAGCTTGTAAAATTACAATTGAATTTGCAATATCTGTCGAGATGAAATAAGCGACTTACATAAAGCTTCTACCGTTTGACAGGATTTAACTATTGTTACAATTGCTTTGCTATTTGAAGTGCGTCAGAATCCGCGAAATTTGTCAAAGTTTATCACATTAGGTGCGCAACATGTATATTTTTTCCAATTGTATTGCTAATCATCAATGATTTGCGGATTACTTGTGAATGCTCATTGTTTGCAAATAAGCAATGATCTGTGAACATATTTTTTTACTTCGTAATTCAATTGAGTGCATTTTAAGGGTACACGAGTTGTAATGTGACGCACGCGATTTATAGTTACTCGTTGGTTTACTATTATTAAATATTTATTGAATACGGGTTCATTGATACATTTTCGAGTTTCCATAATTCCATATCTAAGCGCGGACTTTTTATTACATTTTAGGCTTATGTTGCATTGCATTGCATGCTACATATAACTTGTGTTTCATACTGTAACCTACGTTGAGTAACTTTGGTAAGTAGGCATCAATGTGTATTATGGTTTATGACACGAGTTCTTACTAAAAGGCGGAGGTCAGATCGTGGGAATGGTTTTGTTTCAGTTTACGTATAAAATGTATAGAGAGACAATTCTTGTGAGAACTGGGCCAGTAACTTAGCTCATCTATTCAACAATGTAGAGAAATGCATGCGCAAAGCATGTACATTCACACAATATGCATAAATGTAATTGCTTGAACCGTCATTTTCATTTTATTTTACAGCATTCACTTGTTCTCATAAACGTTTTAAGAAAGGTTAATTCAAGGGATTGGCATGGCCATCTGATGATTTGATAGCACAACGCAAATTACTAAAATGCGAAAGGATGACTTTTTTCGTCGTAGTGCCGATTTTGTCGAGCGAGACCGCTTTGTATTTTATATACTTTACAAACAGGTACACGTTTTACTTGAGAGATTCCAC
>JAHZMW010003749.1:0-11565 GCA_027743745.1 Alloscopus bannaensis
GGTTTTAGCAATACCATTACAAATTACCAATTACTTCAGAAAATAAATTGTAATCGATTACAAATTACTCCATTACAGTAAAATGCCAAAGCCCTCTTAATTACACATTACACATTAAGTAATGCATTACTTTTTGTAACTTTCCAATTACTTGTATTTATTAAATTACTAACTATGTGTGCTAGTATCCCCAATTGATTTTTATTTATCTATTTGTTGAAAGCAGTACTCAAAGTATGGATTTTTGAAGTCGTTTATCCACTTTTACTCCTATATTTTCTTCAATTATGTCTTTCAATTTGTACACTTTTTTGTATTAAGTACTTGGTTTTAAAATTGTCAGTAGGAAACGTAGAAGACAATCTGCAATCCATTGATGAGATTTAAGCAGTACTGCCAATTATTGTATGACTAGTTAGTACTACCGTATATAGGTAATGACAAATGTGCTTGGATGCACATTTACTGCAAATAATACGTTAGGAGCTACTTTTAGATTCCAAATTTATACATTTAAGTGCAATCTACCACACCGCGACTCTTTTCAAGCGTACTGCGTTTAAATGTAATCGATTACACAATTGTCTCCCGTTTTAACAAAATTTTTATTACAAATTACGAATTACATTTGGTATTTTAAAGAATTACAATTACAATTACAAATTACATTTTGTAGTTGCTCGAACCTATCAATTACTAATTACCAATTACTTTGGCGTAATCGATTACAGTAATCGATTAATGTAATGTGTAATTGTTCACATCCCTGGAAATGTTCGAGAAAGCGAAGGGGTTTGCTGTTTGTCGCCTATGGCACTGAAGAAATTTTCGAGTTTGTAAAAAAGGGACATGTCCATTTTTCTGTTGAAAAATTTCCACTATACAAAAGAACGCGTCAGCTCTGCGTGTATCTCTGTCCTCCGAGCATGTTTGTTTACCTTCTGTTGTCACGTTGCCCCATTGTAACCAACCATGCTGTGGACTTTCTTTGTTGCTTTTACATACTTTTGAGTGTGCACTCTATGATATGGCTATGACAACGTTAGTCCATAACATCGCCGTGTGCCTGTTTGCCCTGGTTACGTACTCCGATTACCTCTTTGAGAACATTTCAATTGTTAACTTTTCTTCTATCGCATGTTGTTGTTGTCATTTTTTGCAAAACGTCTTGTTCAATCTCCTTACAGGCGTTTTCGTCTGTTTGTCGTATTTTTCTTTGTCAAGTTTCTTGAGGTCACAGCCGTGGACAACTATTGAGATTCTTTCTGTACTTTATACAGTATGAAGTATTGCGAGAATTTCCATAGTTATCTATGGCCGTGCCTGAAGTATCTCAAGTTTCCAGAGGTTTGTCAAGCAATGCTGGCGGACTAACTAACGTCTTTATAATTTTTAAAGCATATTAGCGCTGTCCGCATTCTAGATTCGTCATGCCTATCTATAGATGCCGTTTCAGGCTGGTGTCTTCGCAAGGTACACTGTTGTGTCGAACCGAGTTGTTGGACACCTTTTACCGGGCCGAATCGTCCCCTATGCATTGATTGAACCATTGCATGGGGAGATCCGGCCCGGTAAGAGGTCCAAAAACTCGGCCCGACACCACAATGCTTACGTAGTTCTCCTATTCAGACCTTATAGCTAATGTAATTTTCCACTGATAGCTCGCGAATGCGAGTTTACAGGCTACTAGTAATATATATATTCAAACTCAGAATACGCGTGTCAAAATGACAAGTGACTTTGCATGGAACACAAAAGTGGAAACAAAACAAAGATGAACAAAGATGCGAGTGCAAGCAAAAAAAAAATCAGAGCACATTTCTAGCAGCTCTCCGCATTCTACACGAAACACATCTGACTTTGTTGACGTGTGCGACACAAACATTGGGAGATTCTCGTTGACAGATTTTTAATCTGTTTTCATTTACCATAATTTTATCTTAATATCTACTCAATATTTGAAGTTGTAAAGTGGCAAATGGACGAGGAGGATTTTAGGAACGAGACAATGGATTCAGGAGCAGCGGTGGAGGAGCTGGAGGGGGGCGACAATGACTTTGAGACTGATTGCAAACCGATATCCTGCCTTATCTGCAACAGTTGTTTTGATCGTCGACAAGGGGCGTGTGGTGAACACGGTGAAATGAGTGACAATGAAGTGTCGGCTTCCGGTTCGGCCGGCTTGACAGGTTCTGGAGGTCAGATACAGACAGCAGGGCTATCGAAACTGAAAAGCGGATTTCAATTGCTGTGTAAACTTCTGGAGGTGAAGGACGACGGTGGTGGCGATGAAGATGACGAAAATGAGGAGGACGAACTTCGCAGGTTTCTCGGAAAAAATTCGGAGGACACTAATATTATTGAAGATGAGGAGTGGAAACGGACTGGTTCCGTTGACCAGTTGCCAACCCGCTGTTGTAGTGAGTGTAGTAAAAGTTTGGTTGAGATTTGGAAACTGCAGGAACTTATCGAACGGAGCCAGGTAAGAGTATCCGGCATCCGGGCTTGTGGGGAGGATGAAGGAGAATTCTTAAATTTTCAAGTCAAATGGTTCTTTTATGGATGACGACGGATTGTTTCATGATATTTCAGAAATCTCAACAGGAACTGGTCCAAAGTATAAGAAGTTCTCTGCTCAATATATCCTTTGAAAGGGAATTTGTTGAGAGTACCGATGAGACCTCTTTCTGGTTTCAAATTCGGAAAGGTTTAATCAAACGTAAGTTATTATCTGCATGAATCCAAAACGTAATCATGTAGAATCGGTGACTATTTGTCTTAACCTATATTAATATGACTTTATGGTGTGTGGTGTTATTTTCTTGGTTCTGGACACCGCTACATTATTCTACAACGAACAGAAGTATCAAATACTACAGCACGGTCGACGAAGCGTCGTAGAGTTGGAACACCCAAACATCCAATAATACCCAGAAGGCACTTACGTTCTTTAAGAGAAAAAAATAAAGCTGATGTTATCTCTTCGCCGTTAAAGGAAGAAAGAATTGATCTCATTCATAATACACAGAGCATGGTGAAAGCCATTGATGCAAGGGTAAAGTCCTGCTCCGTATTACTTGTAAAACTGGAACCTAATGAAGATGAGGCGAGACGAACTAATGAAGGCGGACTCAATACTGCAAGTGAAAGCGAAGAGTGCAACTTTGATCCTTTGGATGATTCACCTACTAATCATTTATCAAGTAAAGTCAATTCTTCATTCGACTCTACCTGCAAATACAGATGGTAATATTTCATACCATATTTCATTTAACACGGATGAAATTGAGTGTCATTGATTGCTAAACTTCTTGTCATTTCCAGCTCATCCACAAAAATCGAAAATCCGACGAAGAAATATAAGGACATGCGACTTGTATCGAGAAGAAAGCAGCGTTTGTATGGCGTGAAACGGAAAGATTATAATTGTTCTGAATTTGGAAAGAAATTTGGACATAAACACGTGTTGCAAAGACACATGGAAATGCATAGTCGTCGTAATCCAAGACAGTTGAAGACGGGCCCTATTTGTTTCCAGGAGAATAACAAACCTGAACGTTTAGAAAGTGATGAATGGCTATCTGAGGGGAATGTTCCACATGCAAAGGACGAAGGAAGTGATGACGAAGAGACTAGCACGAAGAGAGCTCGCTACAATACGTTTATTAAAATAAGAGACGATTTAATAATGTACAAGTATACTCGGATCAAGGTCTGTGGTAGTCACCTTCAGTGTTTACAGGACGGTTGCGGAATTTCTGTGAGAGGGCAAGACTATATTACCTTCCAGAAAATGAGAACTCACATTTTAAATTCTCATGTGTCTCAACCAAGTTATAAAGGTAGGTCTTAACTTAGGGAAGAAGTTGTATTTTATATTCGTAATCGGAATTGTTAAATCTAGAGCAGCGTTCCAGAATAATTTTAGTGGTGGAAGGAAGGTTTACCTATTAAGCTAGGTATATGTTTAATACATAACGATTTTCATTTGTTTGCAATATAGCACTGAAAATAAGGTGTCCCATTTGCAACGTTGAAGAAAACACGGGACGCAAAGTGAGAAGTCACTTGATGCGTGCTCATTCAGTTCAAGCGTTGTGCGAAAGCTGCTGGAAGCCTGTTTTCATTGAGCCAACCGCCGTTCGCAGACACTCCTGGCGACATAAAAACGACGATGAAAAAACTTCCATGTTGGCAGCCGGCTTTATTCGTTTTCCTTTAGCACCCAAGGAAGAGAAGTTGAGGAAGCGTGCACGACATTACACTCTTAAATGTGACGACTGCGGTGAAATGTTTAGAGATTCTGCAAGTTTGCTGGAGCACACAGAAATTCATCACACATTTTTCCCATCCGAAGACGAGCAAGAGAAGGATCCATTAAATCGTGTGAAAAGAGACAATAAACTAACTCAGGGACTCCAAAGCGTACAATTGAATGACGGGGAAGATTCTTTAATGAAGGTTATCTCGGCTATCACGGATAGCAATGATAGCATGGTTGAGGAGGATGTTGGGAATTTAGGATTTACAAACGAGACCGATGAATATGTTCTACCTGATGCGGATTCAAATTGCTCTAGTGATTCGAGTTCTTCTGATTCGGGCTCAAGCTTCGGGAACCGAAGGTGAATTTAATATTTTTTATATTGGTTTTGGTTGGGTCGGGTTCGCTATTATTCTACGATGGAGGGTATAAATGTACTGATGATTATATTTTTAGAAAATCTAGAAAGGTGAAGAAGAGAAAAGTACACACATCTTCCACTAATGAACACAAGCCGTCCAACACAAGAAAGGCTTATTTGGACCATTTTGTGTTACTCAAGGCCGGCTTGTTGGTTTATAAATACACAACCATAAAGATGGACGAGACTCGTTGCTGTTTAATTTGTCAAGAGAGCCAGTGTGATACTATAATTGAGGGGCATGACTACTCTGCATTTCAAAAGATGAGAAATCATGTAGACAGAATTCATGCAACTGGGGTAGGCCGTCGCTACGCAAGTAAGGAAATATTGCGGATTATCGGAGAAACTTTTTTTATTTGATTGGCTGTGTGCTGTGTTTGGAACTGCTTGTGACAAACTTGTTTTAGGTAAGCCAAGAACATGTCCACTTTGCGGGGAAAAGTGTCCACGTGGGGGCACAAACCTACGGGGACACCTCAGCCAACTACATACAACACACTATCTCTGCGAAAGCTGTCTAAAGCCGGTCCTACTTACATCAGCAGTCTTATTGAAACACAAGTGGCTTCACAAGAGCGACGAGGAAAAAGCTGCTGCAATAGCGGCTGGTGAAAGTAATCCTTTTCCGGAGTTAAACGCTGAGGATGTCCGTCGCTTCACTTGCGACGTATGTGGAAAAACGTTTGGATACAAACACGTTTTGATTAGACACAAGGAAACACATCAACGGGAAAAAAATCCATTGAAATCGAGATTGAAAGAGGCCGCGACTGCTGTAGATTCTAACAGCATTGCTACAGAGAATAATACTGAAGATATGAAGAATGACATAAACGAATCCGTGACGACATTTAAAAATGCTACTTCTGAACACAGTGATGACGAAACTCGTCCGAAACAGTCAAGATTTAATACATTTCTATTACTGACCAACGACCTGATGATGTTCAGGTACACCTGTATTCAGAGATGCGGTAGTTACCTCAAGTGCTTACACGATGGATGTGGAGTATCTGTTAAAGGCCCGGAAGATTATTTTGCGTTTCAGAAAATGAGGACCCACATTACGAAATCTCATGCAGCACAACCCAGCTACAAAAGTAAGAATTTTGCCAGGGCTCTTTATGTTAATATACTTGTAGTCATGTGTTGCTAATGAAATGTTTGCAAATTTGAAAACTAACTATAGTTATTGTTTTGTAAATTTTAAACATCTCATAACTACAACACTTCCTTAACAACGAATGACTACAATCAAAATCACGTAAAGTTTCAAATCAAGTGTCTATGTGTATTTTTGTGGTTTGAGGAAGCGTTGATATACAGGTATATTTTTTAATTTTTAGAGATGAAAATGGATTGCCCTCTAAAACCCTCTTGCGGTGCCCGTGGAACAGGGAGAAAAATGAGGATTCACCTTACTCATTCTCACAAGGTAAACGCATTGTGCGAGAGTTGTGGGAAGCCCGTCCACGTCGATACTGTTGCCTTACAAAAGCACGCTTGGTGTCATAAAAACAAGGATGAGAAAATCGCCGCAGTGGCTACGGGAATAAATATGTACTCCCGATTTTTGAGTGCAAAGGAGAAGCAATTACTCTCTTTAAGTGTGCCCCAGTATACATTTAAGTGCGAAGATTGTGGGGAAATGTTCAGAGATTCATTAAGATTGCAAGATCACATCGAAATTCATCACACGTTCAATCCTTCAGAAAACGAGATGGACGATGATTCAAAGAAGGCTGCTGAGTTTGAGTACTTTGTCAAATTAAATGAAGAGCTGCTGGTCTTTTTATACACTACCATTAAAATCGAGGGAGGGAATTTTGTTTGCCAAGAGGACAATTGTGGAGTGGTTATTCAAGATTTGGATTCAACTTCCTTTGAAAACATCAAAGACCACATCAAGAGCTTTCACTTCCACAACAAGAATTATTCAGGTATTATCTCATGCAAACCATGGTTAACGCATTTTGATTTTATTTATTATATAATGTATAATATAGACTTTCGTTCTCCGAAACGTACATTAACTACTTTTCATTACATTACAGGTTTACAAAGGGTGTGCGTCTTATGCTCCGCAATGTTGAAGTCAGGATATTGGTACAAATGCCACCTCAGAAACGTCCACTCAACTCGGTATGTGTGTGAATACTGTCGAAAATCAGTTCCAGACGCGGATGCTTTCCGACAGCATATGGCAACTCATTCAAGCACTGAAGAAAAACCTAGAGGGGTAGTATTTGCTGGTGGTAGGATAAAACAATCAGCGGAAGAAAAATATCAGTGCGATGAATGCGGAAAATTCTTTCGTGTGGAGGGTTCCCTCAAAAAGCACAAGAAGACGCACATAGCCAAACATTTACGACAAAAGTATGAGTGCTCCCACTGCGGTTTTAAGGTTATGACGCACAAGTCTCTAGAGAGTCACATTGAAAGAACCCACCGACCTGACCTAGTCAAGTACATTGCTTGTCACATGTGTGGAAAGCGGTTTAACAGCCGTGACAAGGAGACCTTGAAAGTCCATCTCCGGGTGCACATGAACGACAAACCTTATGTCTGCGACATTTGCGGTATGAATTTTGTAGCCAGCAACCAGTTAGCAAAGCACACTAAGCTCCATCACCGTCCTCAACCCCCTCTGCTTCAGTGTGAACTCTGTGCACAAACTTTTAAACACCGGAAGTCGCTCACCAAGCACAAACTAAGGCAACATCCTGGTATGGTGGCTCCGCCTGATCCTCGGCTTGTTCGATTACATACAAGAGACGACTGCCGTCCGGACTTTATTGGGCCAAAAATTGCCTACCCGTGTGAAATTTGCGAGAAACCATTTCCAACTAGGTGGCAACTAAGAGTTCATATGAACTCAGCTAGTCATTCTAATTTTTCCTGATGCTGTTTCGTAAAAAGAAAATAGTAATGTTTGCCATATTTGTACTGTGTGAAGCTGTAATAGTTATACTCTGCTGGACATACATGTATTTTGCTTGCGATGGATAATTATTCATCCAAGCCGCTGTAATTCTGTTAGTTGCATCTAATTCTGGACGCTTAACTACTGACATACATTGCAACGAAATAAATGTGAATCTATATTCTTCGTTGGTGTCTCTAGAAGTTCACCATCCATCAATCACTGCGATTTGTGAAACTACAAAACAGCCTTCCAGATTAGAAGGTTTGAAGAGATAATAGAGGTTGGATTCGTTTCATACGACATTTGTATATGACATTTTTACTTGCTTTGTTCAAGGCGGTTACAATAACGATGGATATAATAACTTTACTGTTATTTCCATCGTTACTGAAATTGCCTTGCATATAACATTCACTGTTTATAAACGTTTTCATGTAGGTATGTACATCTCACTGTGCATATGCTTCACGTAGAACAAAGACAGCCATATGAGTGCATTTGTGGCGCGACGAGAAGTTAAAACAAAAACAAACAAAAGTGAATGTTGAAAGAAACCTCAATCAATACTTGTGATCTCTGACATTTACAGTTTTATCTTAATAGTTTAGTTGAAAAGGTCGAAATGTCGAACTAATGAATATTAGAACGATGCGACATATTAGTTGACGTACTACACCAATTAAAGTGTCAAGCATGGAGGCAACGATGACTGGTGACTGCCACTTTTCTGCGGCTGTCAAGTGCTTATCGAGGAGTAACTGTCACTGTTTTATCTGCAATACCGAATATGGATATATTTCAACAACGGGACTTCACCATCAACGGAATGACAGTCCTCCTGGTAATCCAAGGAACGTGGTGGATCAATTCAATGAATTCAAGACCGCATTCATATTATTCTGCAAACTTTTAAATGTGAAAGACCTGGAGGAAGATATGATGGGCAAATACCTTGCGGATTGGGGCGATAACTGTGGGGAAAATAACTGCTACATTCCTTGTTGTGTACAGTGTCGAGATGCTCTACTTGCGGTTTTGGAACTGCAAAACCTTATCGAAATGCATCAGGTATGGAGTTTCAAATTGTTTGCTTCAGATTGAGTTGTATGTAAATTATATCAGTCTTGATTAATGAAATGATGGTTTCGAATAACAATAACACTTGTGATTTTTTAAATTCACTGTTGTAGACCGCACAGCGAGAGCAGGTGAAGCAGTTAAAGCAGTCGTTTCTCAAGTTTTGTGACGACACCAAGAGTACCGATCTTACCGGCATGGACAGGGCGTTAGTTTGGGTTCAAATGAGAGATTACTTGAGTCTACGTAAGTGAAAACTACACAATTTTCGGTTAATTATAATCAGGTATACATATAAATATTATGTAGTTCATATTCTGATTTTTTTTAAATTTAGGACTAGGACCAGAAGGAAATCATGGAGATATTAAAAATACGACTGAACCCTTGAAACAAACAAATGAATCTTTACAACGGCGAACTAACAGTGGGGTAGCGGTGAATCCTGTTGAACCCGTGAAAGCTAGTTCACAGTTTCACCACAGCTTATTTCAGCAGTTGCCTTTGAAGAGAAAGAGGGGCCGTAAACCTAAAAAGCTTACCGTGAAGGAAGAAAGTCAATATAGGATCGTTGAAAAGACAAGAAATGAAAAGGATTGGAAGATGAAGCCTTGTTCTGTGTTGTTGGACCGAGCGAGTGTTAAAAATGAACATGAGTGGAAAACAGAGGACAATATTAATCCGGACTCTGGTCGTCCAGTTCGTCGTAGTAAACTTAAAGCGTACGGGGTCATTAAACAGACGTTTGCCGTAACCTCCGACACTGAAGATTATGAAGAGAAAAACAGTTCTTCTACAGTGCCTACCAGTACCAATGAAACACATCGAAAGAGGAAAAAGACTGATATAATCAACATCAAGCAGGACAATATTACGACGAATGAAGTTGTTGCAGGGTTAGATGAGGAGTCACGGGCGTCTTCACCGGATGCTTTTGTTTTTTCACCGGGAGCCTTTGTTTCTGAGGCGGAGTCAGATTGTCCGTCTGATTTAGATGATGAATGCCTGGACCCACCAGTTATGTAAGAAAATTGACACCATCCAATGGTCATAAAATCAGTTCAAATAAAATGTTATTACGTGAACATGTATAATATAACGTTTGATTGTTATATTCAATGTTTTAGAAAACAGAAAAGGAAGCACACCAAAACCAAAGGGTTGCAATCTGCAAAACCGAAGCGACGGCGAAAAGCAAGGAGCAATTATTTTCTGCTTATCCAAGATTATATGCTGTTGTACAAGTTTACTGTTGTACGGGTATTGGAAGGAAACTTTGTATGTGGGGAGCAAGACTGTGGGACCATTGTTGAAGGGACAGATTACCACGCATTTGGAGAATTACGAGAACATATAAATGTCCACTACAAATCCCGAGGATACATCAGTAAGTATGTACACTAAATGCTCACGTTCATAGTTTCCACCTAAAAATTCCTTCTAGATTTGTTCACATTTTTGGCTTGTATGTGAAATTTCGAATTGTTATTACATGTTTTTCGTGGACGGATGCATTCGGATTCCGGATGTTGGGAATCGTCTTGAATGACTTCCGAATCATTGCACATAATGTTTTGCGTGTACCTCTTTAAAATTAGTGTTTCAAATATATTATTATTTCAGATGTTTGTAGAACTTGTCCTTGCTGCAATGAGAGCTTTTCAGGTGGAGAAGATTTTCGCAGTCACCTCGTCATTTCCCATTTTGTCAAAAAATCTATATGCGAGTGTTGCTGGAGGCCAATAGGTTGGAATATGAGAACTCATCTGTGGTTCCATAAAAATGAAGCTGAAAAAGCGGCGGCGTTGGCAGCCGGACAAGTTGATCCTGTGGAAAAAGGGCGTCTAACAAGACTCGGAAGTTCGGGAGATTTTCCATGTGACGAATGTGAAAAACATTTTCGATGTAAAGCATCCTACTTAGCTCATAAGAAAACTCACTTACCCAAGTCCGAACGTAAATTGTTTGAATGTTCTCAATGTAATGCCAAACTGCTCAGTCTACCTGCATTGCAAGGTCACATTGAAAGACTTCATAATCCAGAACTAGTTAGCAGACTCAGGTTATGTCCTATCTGTAACAGGCACTTCAATTACCGGGATGGAGATCGTTATCGGAACCATGTTCGCAGTTTGAAGCGTCACGAGAATGTTCACGCGACTGAAAGAAAATATCAGTGTGAGTTTTGCACGGAAAGTTATAAACATAAGACCAGTCTGAGAAGACATCAATTGACATTACACAAAGACTTGGTCCCAGCTCAGGATCCGGTTGTTGTGTCGAAGTTCACTTTCGGTACTGCTAGATCCGATTTTATTGGACCTAGAATAGCATTTCCATGCGAATTTTGCGACAAGGTGTTCCAATTACGATCGCGTATGACTAAGCACGTTAAGCTTTCTCATCCCGAAAGTCTTCTTTCTAGCACATAACATAGAAATATTTAAAAACCTTATTTTATGTGCAATTAATTATGTATCAAAACTAAACTTTACGAGTAAAGCAAAAAACCAAAATGACGGTAGACACCGCTCTTGGGAATTTGGTTACCTATACTTTTATAGATTATGCACGAGAGAAATGTATCTTTTAATACTGGTGACGCTTAATAAAACGTTTCATAAAGGACTACCATGTATACGATCGAATTTAAACAAGAATTTCTTCATTTAAAGGTACCATATTGCTTCTTCAATTCGATCAAGGTTTTCATAATACATAGCTACACAACTTTTGCTTTATTTACGCTGAACAACGCGAAACGCTCCAGAATAGAGCATCTTTTATCACACTCAACCTTTGCAAAAACCCTAGTTTTATTTTTGAAATATTTTTGCACCATGAGATTCAGCATCATTCAAAGGCTATAGATTG
>JAHZMW010003750.1:0-25022 GCA_027743745.1 Alloscopus bannaensis
ATATATGTATTTGAATCTCTTTGGTTTCTACTGTCTTATCTACTTTAGATTTGCATTACGAGTCATATGGAAACAACATGATAAGAAATAATTACGACACGTTTTTACAACAAATCAGAGCTCGCAAGTCTGAAAATTTTCCCTAAAAAGTTACATGCAGCAGGATGTGGCATTGCATCAGTTTACCAAAAACGTTACCCAAGCCGTGATTCTGTTTAGCAAAGTGCAAAAATTTACGTCCCCTTCGTATCCGTACAATTCAATTTTTATGCAACACGAAGGTGCTCACGGATTCATCCGACGTCAATTCACAATATAAAAACCAGTGCGACTTGGGCATTAGATCGTCAGAAAGTCAGAGAAAAAAGTCTAGTCGGGAGGTGGAAGTGGAGAGCAAAAGGAGTAGTTGACGGAACACAGGATTTCTTGTAAGAAAATATTGCAAATTGATTTAATTTCAAGCTAAATTGGTACTGGGGTAGAAAGAACCCATAAAACACAAAAAGGTGTGCAACATGCATAAAATTCACTAACTTACTCAGAGTAGGTCTCCAATAACCATATCCACAAGAACCTTTCAAACCTGTCCAAGTGCCCTTTTGAATGCCATCATTCTTGTAGGATAGTTAGTGTAGATCCGCATAATGTCCAGTGGGTTATTTTTTGTGGGAATTTTTGCACAGCATTGCAAGGGTGTAGTAATGACAGTATTTGCGAACTGGACTGGAATCTACTTTGCATGCAAAGTTAATTTACGAACTTGAAAAAAAAAACACTTCGCAGTTTCGCACACGTCTCAATTCACGTTCATCATAAATATCAGCACTCTCCTCAAGACTCCACACGTCCTCCAGTAACTGCTTCCCATTTCCTCAAAGAACGCTCAACAGTGACCATCACGCTCGATCACTGTATAGCGTTCCTGTTCATTTAGTCTACAGAGTGTAGTAATGAAGTCTTTCTCACTTATCTAAACTTGTTTAGTGCACCCTCTTGGCTATAGCTAGAGCATATAAGTGTACCGTTACCGTAGCTAGTGGCAGCTTCAAGGTTATCAACTAAACGGAAGGAAGTAGTTGTGTAGGCTGCTCATGTTTGGTTGTCGTTGTCATCCTGTGTTTTTGTGGTTAACAGGGACTCCTTTTTGTGATCTAGGTAATCATATAATCGCAATTTGAGTGGCTCCATAATTCCTGCTGCTGACGAAATTCGTCAGACGAATTAGTCTTTTTCTGATTGTTATCTGAAGGTGATGTAAGAACTAAGGCGGAGAGAATTGAGGTAGCATCAGTAGGCTTATCGAGGGGAAGTGGCAATGATCTGAGAAACTGTGAATTTGTTGTGTGTGTTGTCTTTTAGTAGACTGACGACAGTGTCTCTCCAGTGACACCCTTATTTCGTTTGTCTGAGTGAAGTGCGCCTTGACGCAACACAGCGATTGACACAATGGATAATGGAACTGTGCTGACCTTGAGCAAATCGACGAACGAGTCGACCCCCACTATTGGGGATGAGTTTGATGAGAACCTTCTCAAATCCTCACAACCATGGCGCATGGGATTTCTGGACGATCCAAAGTATCCAGCTTACGGATTCGAGAATCATGACAACTTTGCGTGGAGGAAGTATGTGTGGGAGCACCCTTACTACCCGTACATTGCTTGTGTTCTCTATGTGGCAACAATTTTCGGACTTCAAGCATACATGAAGAATCGACCTCCAATGAAGCTGCGAACGGCTCTCATCTTTTGGAACTGGGCTTTGGGTCTTTTTTCCATCATGGGATTCTCCAGGATTTTGCCAGAGTTTGTGGATATTTTGAGACAGGAAAATGGACTTCACAGCAGTGTCTGTGGGAGGTAAGCCAGTGTTTTTTCCTAGAACTGAACTCAACACACGTTTTTAAACACGATCAATGGTTTGTATCAATATGCTGTTTTCAGAGATGATCACCACATCCCTGCTGCCTTTTGGGGTCTCCTCTTCACGTTCTCAAAGTACGCTGAATTGGGAGACACCATCTTCATTGTTCTGAAGAAGCAGCCTCTGCTCGCACTCCAGTGGTATCATCACTGCTTAGTGACGGTATTCGCATGGGTGATGTACGGATGGCAAGAGCAAGTGTTACGCTGGTTTTCTCTGATGAATTACGGAATACACGCGATAATGTATCCCTACTTTGCTCTTCGAGTAAGTGAAGTTTCAATTATTTATAAATGAAAAAAAATATTGGCATGCTTTTCCTCATCGTGTTTTACAAAGTCTTTTTTTTTGCTTTTGTAGGGGATGAACATCAAAGTGCCTGAAATTTTTGCAATGTCAATCACAACAATGCAAGTGGCTCAAATGATTGCAGGCGTTGCTATAAACGTATACTCTGCATACGTTTGGGGTAAGTGTATTAATTTCGCAGAGCTTAATTTCATGTTGACGTACGCTGTTCTTAAAACTGGTAATAGTTCCCATTCTTAAAAGCTGAAATATCATTATTATCACAACGCTTTTAGGAAAAGGAGAAGAATGTGGAAGGCATCCACACTCAGTGGCTTTCAGCTTCTTTACGTATTTCTCACTGTGGATCCTATTTGCCCAGTTCTTCATCGCCAAATACATTTCAAGGACAAGGAAGAAGAATAAGGCTGAATAGAGACGTCATTTCGTGTAGTCCTTTCTTGTCAGTATTTCTGGGTATTTTCACACATATGAATAGTGGTACTCTGTAGATTTATATAAATGTATATAGCACATTGTTATATATAGCACTACATATTACGATGATAAAAAGAATTGAGTCTGTTCCAAATGTAAAGTCTTTTTAGGAGTTTTCTCAAACTACTCATTTTGCGTAATATAAAAAATACTATAATGGAGATAATGTTCTAAGTCACACATATTTAAAAGACATCATTGTGAAATAAAATCTGCCACATTTGCTTAGTATTGTTCGTCCAATTTTTTATGGTGGAGACTCTGTGAAATTTAAACTACGGAAACTTCCTCATCACACATATCAGTTCCCAAGAAAAAAGCTTTATACAGAACATTATAAAAAACAATCGCCAACAACTTTTAAGTCTGTGGAGGGAAGATTCCTTTATTTTCACAATTAACGTCTAAGTCTATATAAATTAAACACGTCGTATAATACATTTATGGTTCAAGATTTAATCATTACTGTGGATTTTTGCAGAATGCGCGTGCCACATATTTAAATATTTAATTGTTTGCACGCATTGCATGTGGTTGATGAACTGACAAATCCAAAATCTTCGGCAATTCAAGGGTGTTCAATTTCCAACCTCCAAATTGAAAACATTTTAGCCAAACCCCTGGTTCGGAACATTGACTACGCTAAATTATACTCTTTCAGGGCATTTTGCATGATTGTATCCTTCACGGCACAAAACACCAATTTGATGTTCTCCGTATCTGTTTGGGTACAAGAAAAGTTAAAAATGCAGCTTGTAGTGATTCTTACATAACAAAACACATTGAAATTTATATTACATAACAAGTGACAGTCTTTTTAAAGCCAAGCAATCAAAACGTTTCGCAATTTTACGTAAGGTGCAGGGACGCGGTACTGACCGGTGGCACATGTAAAGTGACTGTAGCACATTCGCTCAGGATCCGGATTCTGACTCAAGTACAATCGATGGAGGATAAACTGCCGAGCTGCAACGTCATCCTGCTTTGGACCTAATTTAACAATCGGGTTGTATCAATTAATTAATGTAAACATGGCGAGAAAAAATTTCAATCAGTATGTTCACTGCTTGATAGCTGCATATGGCTACATTGTATAGTTTTGTTTGAGCTGTCCGAGTAAGGACGGGTTTGTAGTGAATCTCAATGAAGATACTGCTTCGAGTTAGTGTACCTTCATACTCGGGGAAGTAGTCGCCAATGTGGGACGTCATAATCTTCTCCGCCAGGAGATCCTTCTTGTTTAAAAAGAGTATAATGGACGAGCTGGCAAACCAGGGCTGGGTTATAATCGTTCGAAACAGAGCTATACTTTCCTGCATTCGATTCTATGATCATCGTATCACATCTTTAGTCAACATACGTAAACAATTGAGCTTGAAATTTCTTTATCTTAACTAACCATGGCTCAGGCTTTTGTATGCATACCTCATTATTAGACTCAAACAAAATCTGGTCATACTCACTTAGCGCCACCAGAAAGATGATGGATGTTACATTCTCAAAACAGTGAATCCACTTTCTCCTCTCTGACCTCTGACCTCCCACGTCAACCATTCTTAAGATTTCAGAAATGCCCAAAAATCGTCCAGAACACAAATCATATACATATGTATATAGCTTACTAGTACGTACGGAATCCTTCGCTTCTAAAGGATACGTAAGATTTATACCTGAAAACAATAGAGTCCAAGTCGAACGGGTACTCTATAATACCGGTCGTAGGCACTCGAGCCCGAAGTATGTCCTGCTCTGTGGGGAGATAGTCTGCTGCCCCAATTCTTGAGAGATCACTCAAATAACTGAAGCATGAGAAAAACTGTTGCATTTACACAAGCCGATGGGAAGTAAATGGGGGTGATTACAGCAAAATAGTATATGGTTTCATACTATTTTGCAGAGTCCGTTAGTTGATACTCCCGGCGTCTATCGTAGATTACTTGGACTCCCTTGTCTTTCCATAAATTCAGCAAGGCCTCTACCCACTCAGCCTCCATCGATGTGACGGTTTCGTAATCCATCGATTTGATCTCATCGAATTTGTCCTAAGATTATTTTTTTCGTTTTTTGCAAGATGTCCATCAATAAAAGGCTTGGTGTATGAATTATCTATTTACTTTTAGAGAATCACATTCCAGCGGAACTTTGAGCATGTCCATAGCCCTCACCATGGACTGCATGGCCATAAAAATATTTTGAAAGATAAGTTTGATGTAGCCCCTTTTGTCATCGTCCGAATATCCAGATCCGTGAATAATTCTCATTTGCTTGATGAATGTCGATTTTCCTGACTCCCCAGTACCTATGCTCATTTCGATGTTACAAGACACATATTATGTTGTTCTAAATACAATCTACAACATAAATGAAGCGACAAAAACGCTTACCCAAAAGTAAAAGCTTCAACTCTTTCCTCGCACCCTTTTTGTCTCTTTTCAAAGACTTTTCAATCTCTAAATTGATCCTCTTCTGCTCCTTAGCTTCGGCTGTGAGAAAGCACGACATTTTGCAGCCTTTTCGCTTCACTCGACGAATCGCATCTAAAATTTGGAGGGAACTCTATATCATTGCTCATTGGAATGGAGCAAATAAAATTCGACAATTCTAGACAATTGAATCCGCTCCCGTGTGGATGAAGCCATACAACATTGTCATTGCCTTACAGCATAGGAAATTGTATCAAAAGCCCAAGGTGCTTTTTACATGGAATGACTATAGCTAGGGTTATGTGTGCACACAGCTATGTGTTCCTCTAATTTAATTATTCGCACAACTCTGTTTGGCACAATCTATTATCTAATCTGCTTTCCTCAAAATCAGTTGCTGTGTTAAGCATTTTTTTAATCCGATTAAGTCGGGGGAAGAGTATAAGTACTCTTTTTGGTTATGTAGAAAAATCCGTGGAAGCGGAATTCGTGAAATTATGTGTTCCATGATGAGTCACGTACACCTGAGCACTGCCATGCACACTTTGTCTCACATTGCAGTAAAACAGGTCGCACAAAGTACAAATTAAACATGTATGTTCAGCTTCAGCTATGGAATTGTGAGTGTGAGTGAGTAACTGCTATTATAAACAAGCACGTTTAGATTGTTTATAATTTTACAGTAGTTTATCGCTTCGTCTTTCACCAGCTGAACATTAGAAGGGAAGAATGCATAAATGTTTCAACGCCATACTACCGACATCAACTTCATGTTTTTCAAGTTAGCGTCCATGAAAATCCATGAAACGATCTGACGAATTGTGTTCGTCATTTAGTAGTACAAAACTTCAAATTGCAGGTGCAATTTTTGTGGAAGCTTGTCCAACATTTTCGCATACATATAGGAATGTGACCGTTGCATGTTGCAAGCCAGATTGAATGTTTTCGTTAAAACCCCGTATTGATTTGAAGGTTACAATTTACACTTGTCAGATTGAAGGGACAAATAGCTGTGTAATATTATGAGAATTAGATTCATGTGTGTAAATGGAAACGATGAAATTTCTGTTTGCCTATATACATGCATGCATTGAGGAGAGTCAGTACTTTTAGTTAAAAGACAATTGTAAATTGCGTCATTTCTGTCGCATAAACAGTAACATCTTAATCACGAGAATTATTATACATGTATATTTTTAAGTGTTTATGCAATTAAAATGATAAGTATATAAATAGCTTTATTGTTGTGAGAATAATTGAATTTTTCTAAATTGTAGTTGACTTTCTTCAGGATTTTACTGTCCTCGGAGGAGGTGAATGGCAAACTTGGTTGTTGCGCCGAGAATCATGAGGAGACCAATGTACCCGAATGACCCATTCATTCTGTCAAGAACGTGAACCATTTTTATTATATAGCAAACTGCAGCATTGTCTTCAATTGGCTGTTTCAGTTAAATCAACTACCGTTTCTTTGGGTCTCCGGTGTAGTAGCCTTTGGCGTATGCTATCCGTCCAGCGATCCAAATAACTCCTCCAATTGAGGAGAACACAGGCATTTCCAAGCCTCCGAAGGTGAGGAGTGATAGGAATGTCGGCATTTGCTCCAAAGTGTTCTGATGCGCTCTGACGGAAATACAAAAGCCATATATTAAATACCACAATTTGAGAGAGCGACTTGTATATACAGTATAAGACATAACAATTTTTGTAGAATACCTTTGGATACAATTGAAATGATTATTGTCTGGAGAGTACATTATGGGATAAAAGATTTTGTACTCTTTCCTAGCCTTCCCCACCTAGAACAGACATTATCCGATTACCAGATAGCAACAATCATCATCTTATTAATACAAATTATCAAATTTCTCGAAAATCTCACCTGGACCGCCTTCCAGGTGGTCATCACCATTGATCCGACCGCTGTCAACACGACATATCCATAACCGCTTGGAATATGGAAGAATAACCCTTGTGGATCTCGAATGTTGAGGCATGATCCTCCAAGCAAGAATTCTCCGAGCTGTGGCATTGTTTAAACTGCTTCAAGAAATCACTGTTGTAAATCCTCAACAAATTTATCGACTGGATAACCTTTGCCAAACTTTCGGTTGACAACTCAAAGCGATTAGCGTAGACTCTGTACACTTTACCGTGTAGTATACACTTGCAAACGCAGAGTTATTTCCAAAGTATTTATCAGCAATATTTGTGTTACAAAATTAACATTCAAATTCATTCATGACAATCAAGAGAGTGTATCAGATGCTTTCCAGGTAAATTTTACAGTACTTTCTATCCTTCATGTGATATTGGCGGCTTGTTGGCATGTTCGGTGTTTTCCGTAGTAGTGGGTGAAGGAAACCCAAGCTCACATGGTAGAGTATTCACATTCATCTCACGAAGCAAGGATTTTTCTCTGTTTATATACCACATACATATCTACAACCGCTTGACATGTTTGCATGCTATACTCCAGGCACAGCGTGTTCCAGTAAGCATCAAATGACTGAAAGAGAACGAGTTGGCTACAAATACATATAATAGACTATATATAAAGAAAGCACATGATGCTTACAGTTCTTTTTGTCATAAGCTATAGGCCTTTCTCATGCACCTTGATCACCCATCGCAGCTAAAAATCATATGAGACGCTGATGGCCTGTAGCCAACTTTTTAGTAAATGTATTCGTAGAATACTGTCGTTTTCGCTAGCGTAAATATTCATACACACTCTCGTTGACTTTGTTCAAATCTCGCTTCTCTCCTGATCAATTGCTCTTGCTGTGTGCTGGGCTTTTGATCCTGACATGAATATGTATAATGTACTATAAACTTTAACATGTGCCAGAGAAAGAGTAATATTTATGAGACTGTACGCGCTTTAGATAACTTTTAATGATTGAGAGAGTATGGGTAGTAGAGTAGTTTGAGTTTGTACGAGCAAAAAACTTTTTGCATAAGGAAAATGATCAACTGTTAGATTTGCAGATACATGCCTTACCCCTTCAGCCCACCAATCTCCTTCCACTTCAACTTGAACGCTGAAGCGAGGTGAAACAATTTTTGAACATAAACATGAATCAGCGAAGAGCAGAGTTAACAAAGTTGCGTGTATTTTTTAAGCAGACTTTACTACTCCGTTTGTGCATACTTGTGTTTGCTTAATAGTATGTGATCATGATCACCTTCTGGTATCCTCTGAATGAAGTAAATGCAGAATAAGTGCAAAAGTTGAACCGAGTGGACGGTGAGCTACATTTTTATAACTTTTTCTCTCTCAGTATAACAAGTTGCTCTTGAACTGAAATATCTTGATACGAGAGAGTACCAGAACATACCTCAACAACGTATAAGGTCACAAATATCCTTGTTTTGTGAGAACTTGATACGTATATACATAGGAAAACTTCAGACGCTGTGGTATTTTCAGGTACCTTACCAGAAATTGTTGTACATAAATCGTCCTGTAATCTCATGATCTTCTGATTTTGGCATCACTTGATCATTCGGTCAGTCTCGCACATACTACATTGCAGGTCTTTCTGCATCCCCGTTTGAAGAAAGGTCTTTTATTTCGTATATAAAAATAAAATAGTCAAATCATTACCTACACACACCGTTTTCATATTTAGAGAAATCCTCTCTGAATAGCGTATTCACATGCAGCAGAACAAATCTAAAAAGCAAACAAACTACGCCAACACGTACGCAATGTATACACACGATATACGATATCGTGATATAGTTTGGTTTATTGTGCAAAGGGCAATCATCGTCATATGACACGAGAGAGAGAGAGAGAGAGAGAGAAAAGATGGCTCGATATTGATACGCCACATATGAAAGTTTACCCGTCTTCCCATTTCAGCCTATTTTCATGCATGCATGAAAATACGTAATAAAGTTACACCAGCCCTAACTTTATTAACTCTATTTTGTTTCTCCGTCTTGTTAAAGTTAAGGCATTTTTGCTCGCATGTTTGCTGTTATATATCCAGAAGCAAACCAAAAGAGCGACTCATTTCCGTACAATTTTCACATTCGTTGTGGTCTCCCTTTCGAACCAGTTTGTATTACAGACTTTAGGAAGTATTGGACACAGTTCTCCCTCAAACAAAAGCTATACATATCAGCTATGCACACAGGCGTACATATACATATATAAAAATTAGCGTACATTGTATATTGTATGTATGCTTTGTACTCATAAAGCTTGGATAGCTACATTGTGTAGGTAGATAAGCACACAACAACATACACACACGGTATCATATGGGAAATCCAAGCAGGAGGTTTTTGTCTCTTCGAGTGGAGTCACAACACAAGAATCACAACAAACCAAACGGGCACATAGTGACAACGGAAAACAAATCTCTTGTCCAAAAAAAATCCACCAAAAATAATATTGTATGTTGTGTGTTTCGCAAACGTTTGTAAACTTTATAAGAAAAATTGAGTGGAATGTGGTTTTAAAGCAAAAGTTCATCCCAAATGCGAACAGTTTGTTCCACTCTTTAAAAAACTGCTTTCGCTCTGACTCTCTGTAACATCGTTTCTGTATCAAAGGAAGACAAAAGAGTAATCAGACAGCGACTCTTCACCTCTTTAATTAAACATAGCATTGTGAATGGTGATCACACGTGGGGAAAGTTTGCGACTTATAAGACGAACTCGTTTGATGATATGTGCTTATCATTTCGGGCACATTCCTTGCGATCAAAACAGCGTCTCGTCTGTATTTGCATTGATTGGCATTGCAGTGATTGAGAGACGACGATAAGGCGACGACGCTGTGGTGTCTGCTTCAATCTCACGGCTGCGTCATAGAACGCCATTTCTATAATATCCTTTCTCTTTCTAAAGACAATCGCTGAATTCAGTATACAGTCAACAGATTAGGATCGGAAATTTGCCCACAACAAGGAGATGTGATGCGAGTTAAGGAAAAATAGTTTGGTATACATTTCTGTCACATTTGTGTATATATAGAGAGAACGAGTATGTAATTTACTTGAAGTTGAGTCAGGTTTTGTTGGTAATACAGTAATAATAATATAATCCTCATTCGCGTTTCTGCGAGAGCATCAAGCATTTCGTGGATTTTCGTCACGCTAATCGTTTCAGCGAGTCAGACTTGAAGAGTCATTGTAATCATACACGTACGTTTGCGCACAGATTGGATAATTTTTTGCAATGTGTTTGAAGGAGCAGAGTGAAGCAGCGTTATACGTTGTTAGCTAGTAGTATTTAGTATGCGTCTGGGAGTTGAATGTATGTGAAGCTTTACAAGGGGAAATCGTCACATGGATTTTTGTTCTCGAGACGCTAAAGTGTTCTCTCTCTCTTCAACCTTGAGCCAGTTGATTTGCTTCTTTGCGCACACCAACCACAGCCATTCATTCTACGAAGTAATCACTGTGGACAAAAACAGCGTTTTTGGTTGTTTCCCAGAAGAAAAAAAGACTTTTTTGCTTCTCGTCGGACGCCCCTCAGTCAACGTTCATAAGAGTTGTGTGTGAGTGACACTTGGAAACGTCGTCGTCGGCGTCCTTTTTTCGACTTTCCAGCGAATATGAAGCTGAGTGGAAGAAGTTGAACCTATAATTTGTGGCATCTTTAGGTGGGTATGAAGTTTACATATCTTCCATTTTGAAACTTTGTGACTGGACAGGTATGTGATTGAGATGTGATTTTATATCCAAAAGTTTTACATGCTTTGGTTATAACTGTACTGAAGTGAAAAATTAACGTGAAAGTGTCAAGTGGCTGTTGCATAACACGCAGTCAAGGCCTGTGAGCGTGTAAATATTTACATATTTGATCCCCACTCGCTCTGTGATTTAAATAAAAACGCAAGAATGAATGCGAATCTAGTCAGCATCTTGTCGTGGAATCGGCCTTACAAATCGGGCGTCGCTTTGCTCTCTGTGAATGTCATGTTTTGGTAAGTGCAACATACAACAACCGATGCAATTGTAATTTAGCATTTATTGTATAACCATGAGTAAATGAAGGGTCGGAGATAAACAACTTTGATGTAAAAATATTGTTGGAATACATTTTTCAGGTTTTTGATGCATCAAAGACCAATATGTGTGATGGCTTTGGCAGGATTCTGCTACTACCTAAGGTACTTGTGGAAGCATCGGATTCGCCCTGAAGTTCTTGTCGATCCTCCAGACTCTGAAGATTGGGTGACCTTGTCTTCCTACGACTTTGAGCAAAAGTACATTTCTCTCAGCAAGAAGGTGTGGAATCTTTGGATCAATCTTCGAACTGAAAATCATTTAATGGTGAGCTGAGGATGGACTTCCTAATTTTCTCATAGATACGCATTTACTAATAGAAGCATGTATGTAATTCTATTTTTGAGTTACTGATGTACTTGTCAAAAGTTACTTGTCAGAAAACCTTTCGTCACGTTTGTGGTTAAAGATTAGGTCGTAAAAGTCGAAAGTTTGCTTTGTTGCATGAGACAAATACCTCCGTTGGCATTTACAGGTTTAGAACCGAATTTTGTTGTGTGCCAGTTTTCGAATAACTTTCGGCTCGAAAACCTTTGCACATACATTACTTAAATACTACGTTCGTATGTCTGTCCTCGTGTACTCTACAAGATCATCAAGAGGTCAAAGACTTTCTGCAAACTTTAACATTCCTTCGGCTGCCAATATTTCAAGTCAAGGAAAACACACGCGTCAACGGCTTTTTGCGCGTTTTCTTGAGAAAAAAAGCTGTCTCGACGTAATAAGCAGTTTCGTTGGCTTCACAGAAAATCTCGGAGAGTTGGAAAATACGTTGTTTTCATTCTCACTTGATTAAGTGCGTACAATTTGTAACTAATGCGTTCTCGAACTTCATGCCACGCGGTGGCAGCTACTCATCATCATGACTGTTACACACACATTTAGGCAGAAGAGTAAATGTATGAAAGTTTGTCACACAGCAGTATAGAAACTGATGTCTGAAGTACTCTTTGGCATAGACGACTGTTTTTGAATGTTTAGCACATGCTCGACATTATGCAACGCAATAATATTGCCGCTCTCTACACATGATGAGACAAAGTGTTTCGTATGTTTTCTAGAAGGTTATTTATAGCATCTCTCGTGTTTTTTTTTCTTGGAGAGGAATATAGGAAGCAAGGATGCAAAGATTGGAAATTTTTTTGCAGCATGCATTTTACTTCAGGACACGTTTAAAGATGGTAGAAATGAAAGCAGGGTATACCGAGTTTTGACGTATGGACAATTTCATAAGGTCTGTCAGGCTCAGGTATCCCTATGCAGCGGCGTCTCCTCTTCCCTTACTTTTCATTTTGTTCAGATCCATTTGCGTAAGTGGTTTCCAACATTGCAGCTGATCAATTTTTGGGGAACGTGTGGCACAAGATAAGATCTACTTCACTGTACAAATTATTAATGAATAAGTATATTCGTTTGTATGCCAAATAAATGGATGCATAAAATATCCTATAGCTACGGGTGTTTCTGCGTATAAATGCATATGTCAGGAGATGAAGTAGTTACTTCGCATTCTGTAAATTCGAGAACAACTTTCTGCGCCGCCGAGTAATGGCTTGCAACGCACATTGTGTGTGGTCATTAGCATTTCGTGTGTTTTCCTTTTCCATGAAATCTGACGTTGCCTTGTTCTAATCTTGGAAATGTGTACATAAAAAGATGAGCTTCATCACGTTGTACTTTGTTATTGTCTGCTTTAGTAGTTTGCAACATGATTGACTTCACAAGCTTGTTGTTTTTGGATGAAGAAACGACAAAGAGATGCTTATATTTTGATGTAGTTTTTCTGAGTTGGATGCAGTAGCAAGTATACAGTTGCTGACGCTGCATGTTCTATAATGCACAAGAGTTTAACAAAAAACCAACTTGAGAAGTCCTTATAATTGTACTTACAAAAACGGTGTAAAGTCTGACAATTTTTTTCATTTCAGTGGACCACTGTGACGTGCACAATGTGGATTTTCCTTGCAAAGCTGGGCTCCCAGGTGGACTTTGTTACTTTGCTATTTGTGATCTCCAATGCTGCTTTCCTCCTTGTTCCTCTGCTCAAGATTTGTCCAACGTTTGAGCTACCGTCGGATGGCGTTATCAAAGAGGAAGGTATATACATGCGAATATAAGAAGTATTTTGATAATTTTTTTGCAATGCATTTATTTTGAAGTGTTTGCTCAAGTTTGAACTGTTAATTATTTCAGACCTGATTCCTGAGGTACCTAAAAAGTCCAGCAAGGCTGAGAAAGCCACCCGCGCCGATCTGTCATTGGACACTGCTACAGCACCGCATCCTGTTCGGATAGAAGAATCTCAGTCACAAACCCCCACCACGCTGACTCCAACTTTTAGCACGAGTCTAACGGAAGGGATGCTCACAAGGTCGATGGCAGCTGCGGCTGCATCGTTTGTGACATCAGGCTTATCTACTTCCTCGGTGATGTCCGCCTCAGCAGCCGTGATCTCTAGTCTCGCTCCGCAGTTCTCCTCGCAGTCTTCATTAACGTCAGAGGCGTTAAAAGAAAGTCAACTACAAGCACAAGGGATCTCGGCAGGGCCGGAATCCCTAACCCCAGGCATAGCTGCAATGCCTGACCATGAGGTAGTAGACTCTGATCCAGAAGATGAGTTCATGTTTGATGCAAAGCACTTTGACAAGTCAAGCTCCTCGTCAAGCACATCCAATTCTTTTGAAATCATCAATACCATTTAACTACAGTGTTCTTCTTACCGAATACCGTATACTCTAATAAATTACTTTACTCCAATAAAATATTAGAAACTTGGGGAGATTTTTAGACACAAAAATGTACCAGCACAGACAGTAAGAGTTGCCATTGTAGTAAGTTTAGTTGTATTCAGAGATGCAGGCTAATACCGTAACCTAAAGAGAATGGTAATTATTCAAAATAACCGTGTGTGAAATAATGAGTTGTTTACCAATAATTTAGTAAACTTGGAGTTTTGCTAATGGCAGGTAGGATAAATAAGGATCAATGTATTTGGAATGAAAATCCGCTATGGTCAACAGTGTATGTAAAACCTGTGTATGGCGCATATTCGACAGTAGGAAGGAAGACACGAGGTTCCAAGAAACACATGTATGACCAGCAACGACGGTTGGGGATGAATATAATTTTTATATGTACCACATTTGTGAGAAGTTTGTACGTGTACGTGGTAGTTGATGTCAGTGTGTCATTGTAGAAGCTACATCACATCGATTGTGTTTGTATGGCAGTATTTATTTTAGTCTACAGACACAAGTCATTGGTTTGTTAGATTTGTAACGGCAAGCGAAAATATTTCATTAAAGTTGCTCAAAAATGAATTAATGAGTGGTTGGTTTTGGTTCGTATCAAAAGCTCATCCGATCTCTGTATAGACACATTTTGTTTTTTTTATACAATTGGCACGTTACTGTGAGAGTTTGAATATATACAGGAATCAAACTATCTGTTAGATATATCCTATTGTTCACTTTTCGCTGATTTGCCGAACTGTACAGATTTTGTACTTTGTACTTTTACGTATTTGTGCCAATTTTCAGTAGAAATACCTCCTACAGCCAGCGTGGTAGATACTGTTTTTGTATGTGATTGATTATGTTTATTGATGGCTACTGCTCGTTCACATGTTCTTGCATCTTTGATATTTGGAGAAGGAATAAAAGATGTGAAATTTTTAACTTTCAGAGTTTTGCAAAGTTTCACAATTTATTCATGTAACAATTACGAATTTGTATGATGCTAACGATACCACGCTCTATACATGCACAATATTACATAGAAATTCAGTGTATTGTACATTTTTTGATTGTGATGAAGGGATTAGACTGGATGTCTTGAAAAAAATATTAGACTACTAATATAATCGTTTTGATTTCAGTACACATTTAGGTATATTTACAATTTATGTATCTGTCAGTTTACATTAAACAACATTACGCAAGCACAGGTAAAACCCAAGAACTCTGGAAGTATGAACCGAAAACTCACGTAATCAAAGAACAACATATTATAACAACGTGTAATGAGAGGGTAGTTTCACGCTGTATTTCATACCACATTACCTCATATCATTATCCTGTTGCTCTGTGATATGCTTAATGTATATAATATCTAGGTACACAATCATGTACAAGTTGAACTTTTATATACCTAATCTATCTATATATCCCAAGATGATTAAGCATGGCATGCACAATAGAAGATATATAGCCTTTTGAGTATCTTTTCCACTTTTGCACATGTATGCGCAAGATTCTTGAATTTGAAATCTATTTCGCCACAATACCTGATGCTATTATGCTTACAAAATCTCCACTTCGACGCTTACCGACAAAGATAAACAGTTCCTTTCCAATTATATGCACCACTCGTAAAGCTACTATACACACATTTTGAATGTTACATTAATTGTATATAATATATTCCCTGACTTTATTAAAGTCGGCAAAAAGCATTTCAAATTTTTGACATTTTCTCTCCAAAAAAAGTCTGCTTCAACGCGCACTCAGAAAGAAGTGCGGAAACGTACATGTATTCTTGGGATTGAGTAGGGATTGTGTTAAAAATGTTTTCACCACACACACATGGGGGACATGATACCTAAATATTCTGTGAATATACTTAGTTGCAATCATAGAAAGAAACTTTGCCGAATAACACATACATCACTTTCAACGTATTCTTATATAACCCTTTTTCTTCAAGCGAGCAAGACGCTTACATAATACAATTACAAATTCCTTGAAACGTTTTGTAGGACAATAAAGTAGGAGTATGACTCTATTTTCCAAGCTTCGCACACACACATTGAGAGAGAGAGAAATTTTGTGTTCCATGTAGTGGAAGAAAGTTTTTCCTGCACGAGGAAAAGTCATGGTTTACACTTTCTCCTCTCTACCTTTTCTACTGTCGTCATAAGTGTATGATCATATCATCACACGATGATGCATGATCATCATGTCGTCGTGTGTGAAAGCATTACTAAAAAAAATCTCAACCACCACAGACGCCACAAAGTTAAACCTATTTTTATATACATACGTTCACACACAAAGCACACGTATAATCTTAAAAAGTTTTTCCACCAAACCGCCTCCTCTACTTGTGCGGTGCACAATGAAAAAACTCCATGTGATACAATATAAACATTACCGTCATGTTCACATAAAGTTAGTTTTTTAAGCAACTTCATTGGAAGAATTAGAGACGCGAGCGGACGAGGAGAGCATGTAGGATAATGGAGTCCCCTTCGAAAGCTCGAGAGGAAGAAAGAGAAAGAGCTACGATTTTATGTGTGTAAAATCACAAAGAAGTTCTTTTGTGGTTCGTGAAAATCTTGTAAAATCGTTGCCCATACAAATATTGGGCTGAGTGCAATCGCATGTACTCCTTTTAAAGCCCATAATATGCACACCATCCATAGTTATGACGTCTCTTTTTACAGCTTTCTTTCAGTCAAGATATATGTGTTCATGTTTTGAAACATATTCTTTTTGATGGCCACAAGAAGAGCGACACATCACCAGCAATATAGCGCTGACTCTCTTTTTACCGTCATAACAAAACTTGAATATGGACCTAAGATGAGACTGAAGGTTGTGCATACTTTCTTACTAGTTTGTCTCTCATGAAATACATGCTTAACACGGGCTTTTTGACAAGTATTTTATACAGGTTAAAAATTTGTACGTACCTACATAATACAATATTGTGCTCAGTGCTTAATTGGATCATATGTATTTATACTGTACAGTAATAATATGTAGTCGTCTTGGGATACTTTTTTAGTATATTACCGTCTACGCACACAAACACATACTGTTAAGGGAGCACCAAAGAAAGTGATTATCAGCCTGATGGTAATGTGATGGGAGAAGTGGAAGGATGTGTGCATCTTTCTTGATGCTCTTGGGAAAGCAGTTTGGGTTTTAATCCTTTTCTCCCTCCATTCCCCTCCCTGCGTGCATGTGAGTCTTACAAAAAAACCTCAGCACTCGATTCCATGTTCATTTACAGAGTTGTAACAGAAAGAACGAAGAAAAAAATTAGATTACACATATTACGTTACGAGAGAGAGAGAGAGAGAGGTAAAAATTTGGAGCAAATGGGTTAAAGGGGAGGCAGGCACACAAGCCCAGAAAACGACAAATTAGATCGTACACTGTCGGAATACCTATGGTTCGTCTTCAGTTTGGATCATAAATCATTTTAGTCATTAATCCACTTAATTTCACCAGAGTACTACGTGGAGACGCACACTATGTTACTGTTCAGAAATACTCGAAGAGGAAAAACACGCAAATGAACTCTTTTTATCTGGCTTCTTCTGTTCATCTCTTTTGAACTGTCGATGCAATGCACATTCACAAAAAAGTACAGTCATTCGTTCAAAGAAAAATACATATGCATATTTTCATAGTAATTCTCTGCGACTGTGTAACTGATTTTTTTTCTACAAACTACTCCTATATTAGTAAACATATTACTGAATAATAATATAATAAAAAAATGAAAAATTCAAGGCAAGAAACTGCGTCACATTTTTGTACATCGTTTTGAAGCTAATATCGCCGGCTCATGTAGTCAATATAGTATACATCATTCAATTGTAAATTAATTACCACACATATGTACAAGCAACGGCTAATCAAATTATCAGGTCCAACGACATACGCTACTAGCAGCCAGACTGTATGTCGGCAGTGCTGATGCAAAATGACTTAACAGAAGCACAAGATTTCAAATCAAATTAGAGTTCATCCTCGTTTAAATCGCGTTCACTTGCCGAAAGGAAGTGGAGTAAAAAAGCATGTAACGACAGCATGTGTATATGTACATTAATGTATGTGTTTTTACTCGATATGCTTGTTTGAGACCACCGTTGTCGGCAATATTCTCCCCTTGGGTCATCTTCCCACTGATACGATGTCCATCCAGCCGGTAGCTGCTATACTGGTCAATGATGCACTGGGCCTGTTGACGAAATGCAGCGATAGTCTCATTGTCCCACCATTCCTTGAGATTGCCCTCGCTATCAAATTGTCGGCCTTATGAGAGCATAAAAATAAATCGGCACGTAAAGTGGGTCATTAAAACTTGGACACTCCACACTTTTCATTACTCCTCTTTTACCTTTGTCATCAAATCCGTGGGTAATTTCATGACCTGCCGAATAAAACAAACTGGTTTATTAAAACGTCTTTTGGAGTTCGAGCAAACAAGTTTCGAGTTCAAAGAACAAACAATACATTACCTATTACAACACCAATGCCTCCGTAATTAAGCGACTTTGGAAAATACTGGCTGTAGAAAAGGGGCTGGAGAATTCCAGCTGGAAATACTGAAGAAAATAGACAGAAGCAGCATTTAAGTTTGAGTGAGCCAATCTCACAATGCCCCTATCGATATGAAAGTTGGGCTTCTTCATTCAGAGAGAGAGAGAGAAAATAAACGTTTTATGCATCTTACCAATGTCATTCTTGTTGGGATCGTAGAACGCATTTACAACGGCAGGCTCTGTGGACCACTTGTCTTTGTTCACAGGCTTTCTCAGCTTCCCCAGATTTTGTGAAGCTCGCCAACTCCCGAGGCTGGCAATATTCTCCAGAAAGTTCAATCTTGTCACCGTCAACTAAGAGAAAGTAAGAATTCATACAGTCTCTCTATTCGAGCAGTTTTGAAACACAGACAAACACCCGTGTTGAGGATGAACGAACAAAGAGGATGATGATGATTATGGTTTAATTACATTTTGGTATTCTTTGTTGAGCTCATCAGTTTTTGTGATGAAGTCAGGATAGCCGATTCGCTCATTCATCTTCAGTGCTTTGTCTCGAGCCACTTTTCGTGTCGTCTCGTCCATCCAATGGTTCTCAGCGAGGAGCTCGATGAATGCCTCCCGTATATTGCTTATCATTTCCTGTGCCGTTTCCTTATTAGATTGAGAGCAAGGAACAAAAAGTAAATGTCATTTGGTTTTATGGCGAATTCCCTCTCCCAAGTCTCTTTACTTCGTGCCCAATAACGTGCTAATGGAACATTATTGACAATCTGATTTATCCTCGGGCCTACAGCTGTTATACTGCTATTTCTAATCCACTCAATACTCCATACAAAATTTCTTATTTTTTCATATGATTAAATATATATTCGTCTATGTTGCATCTCTGCTTCGCTCCGGTATTGGGAGTTCCAAATTTTGCTTTACTTTTTTTTAACAGGAGACACTTTTATGTCATTCTGCCATGTGCGACATTTTTGTTAACTCTGTCTTTTGATGAAAGCTTTTTATTGCTTGCCTGTTGATACGTAAGAAAAGCAGGATCTTAAAAATTGATTCAGAGCTGCATATGTAGCCGGCTCCGGATGGCAAAGGAGTGAGAGGTTGTTTTTTCTTCCCTTGACTTTGACTCCCTGTTTTCCTCTGGTGACTTTGAAACACTAGTCTTTGTCATGTTTTACAACAGCTATAAGGATTTGAAAGTAAGAGGATATATGCAGCTTCCGCATCTGATAACTTTCTTTCCAGCTCGCTTACGACGAAGAAAGTGAAAAATACGAAAGAGCAATGTGTTGCATACTAACCACGTTCCTTTGACTTTCCTTATTATCGGTTTGTTTCTCGTGTGATATGAAATTCAGCGGCTCAACGCGACCAAAGATAAAGCATAAGCTTAAAGCACACGTCTTCGGAGAATTTTGTTAAAATGAAACACTTTATTTATTCAAACAGTTGGCTGAGTAAAACCCAAATCAAAGTGATATGCACAACATGTGAGGCAGGCATACCAAACAAAAACAAAAGGCTGACCAACTTTACTCCTTTAGAATACAGACTTATTTCTTCCTCAACACAAAATTACACAAGTGCAGTGATTCTACCAAAAATTGCTTTCACTTCCCCTCAAGCTCCATCTCAGATTTACTGCTGCACATTTGAATGAAGAAGAGTTTTGGCAAGAGTGTTTCTCACTTATCAGAGTGGCACAGCCACACCATTTTGTTTGCATTACAGGAAGCAGATAAGGGAAACGTTCGATTCTCAAAGATTCAAAGGAACAAATAAGAAAGTTACTCATGAATAAGGCCCTTGAGGGAAAGAATACTTTGTAAGGAATGAAATTAAAATATTTTGGAATCGTCGTTTTCCAGCGCACAAAAGACTTGAGTGTAATATTTATTTCCGGATACTTTTTAAGCAGGTCAAAGGGTCGTTCAATGTTAGATATTTGAGATTCTTGTTTCCTTTGAGAAACCACTTTTTTATTATTGAGCGGATGTATATTATGGTCTTACATTGGAAGGCAATTACATCCTACTTATGTCCTTTTCAAGAGGAGAATATGTATACTGAGAAAAATGTCTCCTGATGCTATTCTACAAGCGAGCGTGTATAAAGAGGACGACAAAATTTCCTGTAATAAAGCAAAAGGAAAGCAAAGATTTTTGCGAGAAAAAAAATCGTTTCTTCCTTTCTTGTCGGCCAGCAGCACATAAGACGAGTGTGTAGCAAGAGAAAATTGAGCAATTGAGCAATAAAAAAATCCTATCATCCTACTTCCAATCTCATTTTCAGTGCTTATACGTACAATAGATTTTCCTTTAGCCGCTTATTGAGTCACTCACTACTACACACAGATGACAGAGTCTGGGCCGCACACATGTTATTTCATAACGCTTTTGGTGGTTGCTCTATTAAATTATAATTCTTTCCACCACAATTTTCTTCTACTTCGTACTTTCACCATTTACCTTCGGTTATGATGAATCAGTCAACAAGTAACTTTGTGATTCTGCACATGTACCTGTACAAAGGAGATTCGTAGTTTCTGGCAATCATCCGTCAATAAATAGAGAGGGAAATGGCCAGTTGATGTGGAGAAAATTGACTTTCACTTCTAGTTCTATTAGCCAGCAGAAAACCTGTAATAAATGGGAGGACGCTACTGGTTTTGGGGGAAATGAACACGGCAATCTTATTGTGGGAGACGGCAACTGAGGAACACATTACTTGGCATTACGTAGTTTACATGAACAAATTTGATTTCGACAGAGTTCTCCGGAAATTCCTTAATGCCACACTGAAAGCTAATTTGCACGTGTTGAGAAGCAATTTTTTTGTAATGAGGATGCAATAAAGAGAGCAAGTGTTTCGATCAGTTAATTGTGCTAACAGGAAAATGTATGTAAAAAAGCAGCGTCAGGTATCTACGTGTGTACAGCCAGCCAGATCCTGAATTAGATCGCTCTGCTATATGAGTCGGTTCACTATCTACCACAGAGAAATATATTATTTTTTAGGATACTCTATGCTTTCTATTGAACAAAACGTTTCGACACAATTAACAATAACGGTTATACAGTGAAAACCTGCCTTTGTAGTTCATTTAAAAACCTTACTTGATAAGGGTAAGTGTGTATAAACTTTTATGTAGCCTTTGTTACCAGTTGAGAGATTCGCGAACGATTGTGATGCAAAGTAAATGATTCCAAAAAGCACAACAGGTTGGTTGGTACACAATGTGCTCATTGTCATTTCGGAGGAAGGGCAAGTCTCACATAACCCTGAAGATGATGAAGTAAACGGAGCTTTACAGCTTACCTTGGCTTTGGGGTCGAAGTTGTCCCTGATGAAGAGAGTTCCAAGAGCCATGCCTAGTTTCTTGTTCGTCCACTCGACGCATTGGTGCCACCGCTCCCTCTCGCTTGTCACGCCCATCAGCACCTGGCGAAACTCAATTTTCGACTCTTGGAATTTGTCCACAAGGTGAGAAGTAAGCTCCATGAGGACTCGCCACATTACGTAGTTTTGTACCGTTCTGAGTGGTAGAAAGTGGATGCAAACAACATTTAAAGAAACAAAACCATTACCGTTTAGAGATGTTCACGGAAAAAATTAATTAAATTGCAAAAAATCAGTCTTAATTATGATGAGTAACAATTTAATCGCACCTTGGCTCGGTAGCCTTCACAATGAAAGCCATGTCTCTGAGGTAAGGAAATGCATATGAAACAATGGACTCATCACTCGGAAGCTCTGTCTGCACAAATGTCTTGAAGTAAAGTCTCCAGTTGAACTCGGGAATATCACTCTCCAAGCTGCTCAGGTTCTGCTTCTTGTAAATTGCACTCGTATCATGTCGGTCAGCTTCCGGCAAGGATACCTACCGTCCCAGTAGTTATCGATGAACCCAAAGCGATGATTATCATGATTACCAAGCTCGTTTGCAATGAGTTATATTATATGAAGACACATATCATTGTCATATTAGATGCGTATTACATACATACTATATGTACAAAGGACATGGGCGGTACTCACATTTGCGAGTAAAGTTTCAAACTCGACAACTTTCTTCAAGTCCTCCATCGCGTACTTGAGACTACTCGCGTTGAAAAGAACTGCCAAGTCAGACATGTACGTGTGGTATGCTCGAATTTCTCTGGATGCATTCAGAAAGTAGTCTCTGCTTGGGAGACCGAGCTGCATTTGGTCCACCTTCGCATCAGAGAAAAATATGTATACAATCCATTCAGTTCCCCCAACTTTTAAACACATAAACATGAAGCCTTTATAGCTGCCACCATCACCATCAAGAGACCATCGTCGCAGGCACCGTCTTAATGTTTGTATCATTTCTCCATAATATTTCACACACCACACAAATCATGTTCTTCACTTGAATGCATCACAAATTGTCAAGTGCATTGCACGAAAGAACATAAATCTGATCGAGTTGTCTTGTCACTTGAGAAAAATGGTATAATTTTTTCCGTAAGATTTCGTTAACAGAAAGATCTTGGTGTTTGAACTGATTCGTGTTTCCAGTGAGGTGTGTGAATATTTCTTTCCATAAAGGGTGGTGTTATAGTCATGTCATGATCACAGTGTTACATTGCAGGAAGGTGGATGGAAAACATGTAAACGTGTGAGTCACCTCAAAGAGAAGCATGGTATCGTACGGATGGATACAAATAAATGCTACAGCATACATCCTATGACACCCTTGTGCAAGCAGGTGTGAATGTTGACGTTAATTAAATTAGCTAGTGTTTGTACAAAGTAACAGTTACAGCTTAATTTGTGCTTGTCACCTGGATGATGTTCACCGACGAGTTCTTGTCATCCGGTCCGACCCACAGCTCTAAGAGAACCCCCATGTTAAGCTCTGCTCTGATCCTTCCTTAATCACAGTACAAAAACGCCATTATTAGTGGGGGCAAAAGAGGAGGCAAAATGTTACACAAACGTACGTCTTGCGTAATTGCATCAAACGACTCATGATGCCATTGTACAAGACAGGTCACACACAAACGCTTTTGTTCTACTTTCTGGAAACACTCGGGCGTTACTAAATGTTTACACGAGACCAAAATACGGGAATGTACCCACGAGTCCAAGAATGGAAGCATTAATTACGTACATGGCAGTATAAAAAACAAGAAAGCAAAAGTGTCATGATTTAGCTTACCAATTAGCTCCTCAACGGACAACTTGGGAGTCCAGTTGGGGCCTTGCGTAACAGGCCATCCACCCAAGTCATTTATGAGATTTTGGAGTGGTGCAGCACCTAGCTCCCTTATGGCACCTTCACACAGTTCATTCCCCAGAAAACCCGACGGCGAGGGTGTAATGAGCGTGAGAAAGGAGAAACGCAATCACAAGGCAAACACAACAGGAAAAAAAAAGTTTACAAAAAACCTTGTACATATTCTCTCTAGTCGAGGTTTCTCTCTCTCTAAAACAGACACAAGTTGATTACCTCTATGTGCTAGCTAACATGGAAAGGCTTTTTATACTGCAGCTTGCAATTTCCTCCCTCACACTTTGTTGCTCGAATTTTGTGTCAACCACCATCATTGCGAGCTAATTACCGAAATCGTTTCTACTAATCATAGAATAGAACAGACAGGCAGTGGAAATTGCCTAAATACTTACTCAGGTTCATGCAGGATATGTAAAAATCTTTCGCTTTTCGTGTCGCGTCTGAATCTGACAAATCTACTGGCTCCTCTAGTAATCCTAGTGAAAAAACAGGATTTTATTCCATTTCAGTTCTCCCTCTGAGTAAAAGCATTTTGTATTTTAATAGCATTTAATTATGTATGACCATTGTGTGAATGCTTTTTTTGGGGTGTGTGCAAATGTTGGAATAGTGGGTGTGCGAACCTTTAAGAGTGATTTGAATTTGATCTGAGAGCACTTCAAACGTCGAGATGGATGGTCTGTCTTCAGGAATCATGTGTTTCTTATTCCAGTGCCCACAGGCAAACTGGAAAAAGTTGTCACATGGGTCAGCTCCAACGTCCATTGCTCCGAGGAGGGAAGCAGCTTTTAGTATATGAGGGACACAAATCAAGTTAAACAATTACGTTTACCACATAAAAAGCATTTACAACGAGATAAGGTTTACGGCATGAGATTCCTTTTTGTGAAAGCACCAAAACATTTTTGTTTTTGTGACATTACCTGTTCGAACACATGCTGAAGACAGACAAATGTTTTTGTGGCCTGAAAAGGTAAATCATGCATTCAGTTAAGTTGGACACAACGTGAAAACATCAAAATAAAAAAGTCGTCCTAAGACTGACAATGAACCAAGACATTGTGATGTATTATGATATAGTGCATGTCATGACAAATCGACGAGATGCAACTAATACTTTATGCAAGGCTGTCTACGACACACCGCGACTTGTCTGGCGTCATCGGTTCAGAAAGATGTCACAACTTGTTTTTGAAACCCACACCAGATGCTTCATGACGCAAGTATTCCATGCGCTGGGGAGCGATATAGTTTGGGAACGTAAATATATTACGTCATACACCCTAGTAGGTGGGTAAATTTCAAAATATGACGAA
>JAHZMW010003751.1:0-37208 GCA_027743745.1 Alloscopus bannaensis
AGTACTCCAAGGGAGTACACAGTTGAGTACTGCTGGGGAGTACACTGTGTACTCCAGGGGACTGCTCAACTGTGTACTCCAGGGGAAAACTCAACTGAGTACTGTGTACTGTAGGGGTTCCACTTTTTTCCCCTCTTTTTCCAGCACAAGTGTGGGGACTCAGGGAACAAAGAAAAGTCAAAACGAATACCAAACTAGACAGCCACACGGCACGAAGCCCTCTGATGGATGTACTATCGCAATCATTCTCTTTGACGTATATTATGACATGAAGCGTGCTTGATGCTCTTTACGTCTACTGTCTTTGCTTTGATCATTTTTCCCCATTTCAATAATACAAATGGAGGGGAAACACTGAATTTCGAAATAGACATTTTATTGTAGGAACTGGGGAATTGCAATGGATTGATTCGTACTCAAGTAGGCTTTTTTTGAGAAGACAGAAGATATAGAATTGGATAATATGCTACAAGAGAATGTTTTATAGGTAATATAGTTTTAAAAATTTTGCTTAGACGGGTCTTCCTTTTTACACTTTTAGAGGCATATTTATGTATTGTTGAGGTTGCGTAATATTAGTTTTATTGCAGCAAGATGGAGAATTATTACAGCTGTAGTTTCGCATATTTCAAACTGCTCACTCCATTTTAGTAAAAACAAACTCAACTGTTTCAGTTTATTTTGGATTCGAAATCTTGTATCGCTTTTGTTGTGAAAAGGGCAAATAAAACGAAATGTTTTGGGAGTTTCTCGAACAGGTCGCTGGTACAAACGAGTGTTTGTTAGAACTTTTAGGTGCAAGTCCTGTTGCATAAATAAATTGAGGTGAATCATTTTTCAACGCTTCGCAAAGATTAAAAGTTGAGAAGACAGACGAGCTTGTCATCTCGAGTGCGAATGGTCGAGAAGTACATTAAAAGAAAGAGGAGAGTTGTTCCAAAATAGAAATTCGAAGACACGGCACACAGAGAACCTGATAAACTGAAACTTTTTGCAAGGAAGAAAGTTGAGATGAAGTCCTCTTTCCTCGACAAATTAGATTATGCGAAAGTATGTAACAATGGGATGGAAAACAAATATAACATGAAATTCGAATTTTCGCCAATTTGGCCCAAGTCTTTGAACACGACAGTGCGTGAAATCTTGATCGTTTTGTCTCCAATTCTCTTTAAATTCTTATTTGCTCACTTGTATTTCATGTGAACCGTGACGCAGCTCACAAACTACACACAGGAAAGTTCAATTGATGGGGAACTATGAAGCAGAGGGGTCTTCCGTGAAGATCTCGGTTATGCAGGACAGGTATATATAGCATAGTTTTATTGGCTTACGATACGTATACCTATGTCACATAATGTTCACAGTAAAAAAATGCTGACAAACCTGTGTACTACGTATATTCCTTTCAGTCGCCTAATAATGTCTCACTACAATCTGAAAAAAATTCTCGTAAATACGGTTATGTCTAGGCGCAAGGATATTTAAAACGATTCTTAATTGATTTTAGTCCTCCACATTTTTCGTCGCAGTTTTTGTTTCCGTAGATTTTATCTCTGGCTGGAAATGTGTTTTATACAAAGAATATACAAAGCTTGGGTTAAATTACATTTAAATCAAGTGACTCTCAAAAATGAATTCACTAGCGATTTCGGAAGTTCAGCAGGGTTTAGGAATTCGACATATACAGCGCATTCAAAAACCAAGGATGACCACCGCATTTTTAGGCATGTTTGTTTTAAACCAAAACCGTTGTGTTCCTTAACAAAGCATTTGACGACACAAGGCTCATCTTTGTGTGCACCTGGAACATGTGCTTGCTGAAGTTAGTCATCCATGAAATGTCATTACAGCACAGCCAAGTCTACAAAGTGGGATTTCAGTTTTACAGGAAATGCCCTCAGGAGGGGCGACAACGTGACTAAGAAAATCTTAAAATAATGCATATTATACATACTATATGAAAATAAACGATTCAGTCTTATACTACTACTCTCTCATCATGTAAATACAAAATTATAATATATCATCGTTAGTGTGCTTACTACACATTATGGCAATGTTACTTAAAATGATTACTGTGATGTTTTCTACTGACATTCTTAATTTTTGAAGGCGAGTTATGATCTCCCTAAATAATTTGACGTGGTAGCCACAGTCTTCTAATCATTTCCTTCAATGTAGAATGCTTCGTACATTGAGTGACTCACCTGCCAACATTTTCCAACTGGTGTACGTACAGGATGCACAAGCAATTGCAATTCTGATAATAACTAGCAAAACATTTTATTAACGCCAACACTGTGAGAGACGAATGCCAGTATCCTCCAGGCTTCTTGTGTAATTGCAAAGATCAAAAGATAGAGCCCTATAATAAGCATTCGTATAACAATGTTATGCTCCGCACCGTTTTCGCTTCGTCAAACCGTGAACACCTTTCGTTCCATCTTTGTCATTTACACATCACCACCTCCACTTTCCCTTCTGGGAAACAGCGTCTTTTTTTGGAGAATACGAGTAGCAATCCTCACAAAAGAGGATGGAAGCATGCACATAGTTGAGCCGTGTCCCCGTCTCTAGCGCTCAGCATTCCAAGAGCTGCTGACTGATTTGGGTCACGATTCACGACGATATGTGTGTACAAGTTTGGTGAAAGGGTTTAATAGATAGCTCATTTACTACCCGATTCTCGCTCACTTTATCAGCGAAAATCTTTTACACACATACACGTGGCTTCCATTTAACGTCGCGCAATGAATCACAAGTGACTGTCAGCGAGCGACAGGAGAACAAAGCTTTTTCAACGGGAGTGCTTTCCCCGAACGAATGAGCGAATCCTCCTCAGTATACAAGAAACAAGACGACCGCAGAGCTTAAGGATGGTGAAGTCGATCGCGTGTAAAATCGATAATTAAAAAGTCTACGTCGGAAACTGATGCAAATCGTAAAGCGCGTCGGTGAGCCAACAACACGAGGATCTTGAGCAACTTACCAGCAAGCTTCTAGCGAAATCTTTGTTTGTTGAACGTTTCCCCCGATATTCCACCGCAAACAGTGAGCAACGAACCGAGGAAGGAGTACACACACGCATTCAACAAACAATAAAACGTGGAACATTCCAGGGAAAGAATTCCGTACGTTCACTTTGTCAGTGTGTGAGTACACGCTTTAATCTCAGTCGTTACACATCACTCACTGGATAAGGACACAACTTTAGTCTAATAAGAGGACGCATTCGCTACGACTACGTTATTACAAAATCTGCAACTCTCGGGGTGACACTTGAAGGATCATGAATTTTCCAATGAGTATTCTCTCGTCTTTGTAGCATCATCGTCATCATCAGCCCATCTAGCGTCGAGGCTCAAACGGCAGAAGTAGGTATTTATATTTATTTTCTCCCAATTTCGTGGGGAAAGCTTGGTGAAAATGACCAGTGGTGGGGAAACCTGACGGACGACAAAACGAACAGCTTTTAGACTCTACAACATAATTTTCGACAAAAAGTCTACACTTTTAGCCGAAGTGTATAAACACTCGAGTCACCCCACATTTGTAAAGTTATACACTATAAGTTAAGGCCATTCAATGAGTAAGGCTGTTCCAAAATTTTCCAGTATCATCATTCGCTCCACAAGCTTGTCCTCGACTGTCTGCGGAGATGGTGCTTGAAGCTGTTGCTTTCGTTTGTCACATCGTGTGTGAGTGTGACGAGGGTTAAAAATTGCAGCAGGAGGCGAACCCAGTTTTCTTGAGTCGAAGTTGAAGCCAGAGTTGCTGGTTTGGGACATACATTTCCGGTGGTATATCATCATCTGCTGCAGTGGAAGCTTCAGATGCAGACGGAGATGACTCCACGGAGCCTATCGTAACACAGAGGATATTATTATGATGGTCAAAAGAGCGATGGAAGTCATTACTTTCTCTATTCTATATATATATTATTATTTTGTCATTAAAAATGGAGATTCCTTTGAAATGATGAGAGGTAGGATTAATAATAGAGAGAAAAATGGCATACCTCCTGAAGCAGGTGCAACACGTCGACTCTTCCGACTTGGCTTCCCCACACCGAGCACATCCCCAGGATTCCTGAGTAGGAGATACGCTACCCCTTCACAGCTCTTGAGAACTTCCAACTGAAGTATAGCCTTCTTCGCCTCTTTATCTAATTGAGTTTCATTGCGAATCCATTCCCGTAATGAGACAAAATCTCGGAGAAGCTGAACTGCTCCCCATTCACTGTGTCATTATAGAAATTCTCTCTTCGTCAAAAGGTACGATTTAGTTCAGAGACGAAAGGCGAGAGAAAGTCTCTCTCTCTCTCGCTCTTTTCTGCTGTGCCACTACTTAAGGGGAAGGAGTAATGAAAGCCTCACCTAAATTTAATCTTTTTCTGAAGAATGTAGTGAAGCCAGGCATCACACATTGCGTTTATAACTTGCTTCCCTAAAGACTCCTGCACCAAGGGAGGCACCAAACTCACAGCTGCCTTGAACACTGGGTCGCTCACACGATCTGAAAATAATCATGACGCGCTCCATCACCATCGAATTCAGCCTTTATTTATTTCAATTAAGCGAGCATAATAAGCCTATATCTAAAGTATTCAGTCTTGCAGTTGGTGACCGAGAAGGCCGTATCGCTATATCCACCTCGATGCACGAAGGAGTCTTGCACGTACTTCTAATAGGCATATAAAATGTTGGTGAAAGTACCTATAAAGATTCGGACGTAGGGAGATGGTTTGTCTGGATCCAGCCCAGACCCTTTTCCAGCTCCTCGCCAATGACTGGCATCTGGCATGTAAGTTTGCACCGTTGCCAGACTCAGGGTACGGCACACGATCCCCACCGCATGAAGGAGTTCGTCAGGGACCATCTGTGAAGTAAATGTTGACACAGACACGTACATAAGTGCACCTCGCGAAAAGTCTGGAGAAAAAGATTACAAACAAGACTATACGTGTAGTGTACCTGAAGATTTTGAATGGCTATTTTCACGTCATCAGCACACGTTTGTCTATTCCTGGCACTGATTCGTATGGCAATGTTTTCACTCTTGAGAAGTATCTCTCTGGTAACGAGGAAGAGCTGGAAGAGGAGGAAATGACGGACATCATAATTTTACACAACCACATAAAACGAGATTCAACGAGAGTAAAGTATTATGAGTTTTTTTCTTCTCGGAGACCTCTTTAGCTTTTATCATCTGCACAAGAATCGCCGGATCTCGTTGGGAGGCCGCAATGAATTGCGACGATGCCCACGAGTTGAGCCATACTTTCGCCCTCCTCACTGTCCACGCTCTGAAGTAATTGAGAGTGGCCTCGAGTCGAAACAGAATTTGAGCCTCATCCCCTAACGGCTCCTCCTCGGGAAATGTCGACGCGAGTCTCTGCCGTTCCGCAACTGGGAGGGCCATTCGAGTGGTGACGCTGTTGCCGGCTTCCATGAGTTCAATGCACGATGCCAAAATCTTGCCAAACACCGCTCCCACTTCGGTGGCCATCTCCGACGGCTGTGGCATCGAGATAAGGGAAACATGTTCTGGTCGTTTCACACGACACGTCACCTCGAATGCCTCCCTCATCCTTTCGTCCCAATTAACGAGCAGTGAAAAGGAGTGAAGTGCTCCTCCAATAGTCTCGAAAGCAGACAAGAGTGGAGTGGTGCTTCCAGCTGGGGATATTTTCATAATTTAATTGCATTCCATTAAATTACATTTGTCAGGATGAAATAACGCAGGCACCGCACCACCCCAACGATAATACAATTTGATGTGAACAAAGAATGGCGTGACTTTGGCTGTTTCAGCACAAAAAATACCTTCAGCTCCTTTCATTAAGGCTTGCCGCAACTTGAGCTGCATCTCAGACGGCTGTAGAGTGACAGGAATAGCGGTTTGGGAGCTCCACAACACCAAATCCTCCGAGAAGTCGCCGACAAGTGACCAGAGGACTTCGTGAAAGTAGCCGTACATCTTCATTTTGACACTCGACGTGAGCCGGTACTCCCCACTGTCGGACTCCTTGAGTGCGGCCCTTCCGAGGAGAGACGGCCTCTTTGAGAAGGCTTTCTCGAAGGGATTCAAGTTCTTGTTGGTGTCCTCCACACATCCACCAAACATGTCAATCCGGAGCGGAGCCTCCGGGCTCTCGTAGAAGCCGGCGAGTGCAGTCCTCGCGAAGTCGCTGGCGGCGAATGTTACACGTCTCTGAGCAATCATTTGGAGCAACTTTGTGGCCGACAAGGGCTTCAACGCCTGCTTCAAAAGAGGAGCATCATTCGTATTCGCAGCTTTCACTTGAGCCAGCACTCTGATCTTGCTGGGAGAGGTGGTCGCTCCCATCTCATTCCCAGAGTCTGCATCTGATGGCGTGCTGGAAAGGGAGGATGTGTTCGCCGCAGCGAGACATGCTTCCGCGTGCGACCAACAGGACTCGAGGCACGCATTGTACGTCTCCGACAAGTGGAACAGGCTGCAAGCCTGAGTCGCTATCTCTTCCTTGTCTGCCGACTGCCAAAACGAGGGAGAGGCGAGGAGCTGAGTGGCCGTCGTCACTAATTGGTTGACCCCGTGCAGAATGGCAAGTCTGTCGTGAGTGACTTGGCGCTTGGCATGATGAATCTAGGAAAGGTATATGAATTAAAGTCGAGACATTATTTCAGTTTGCTCTGAAAAACAACGGAATTTGTAATAGAAATGCATGGAAAAGAGTGTCGTTTGTTACCTTGGCGTATAAAACTAATTTACACTGTGACTGGAAGACAGATAAGGTAAGGCATTGCTTTTCAATATCGGAGACGTTGTCAGAAACGCATTTAAGGCCGTCAATGACTGGTTGAAGGGCCAGCCACCTCACATTATTCCCACCCTCTTCGGACACTCGATGATCCCCCTCCGTTGTCAAACCGCGTCGCGTAATTCGGTGTCTCCCTATCAAGAGCCCGGAGGACGAGGAAAGCCGCTTTTTGTCCCAGAGGGACTCCTCGAACTCATTGTCCTCACTTCGAACCCATTGACGAAACAAGGAGAGGACACTGTGCACACTCTGGAGGAACTGCAAGGCCTCCTCGTGAACGTTCCATAACTGCCTCAACAGTTGGATACACTCCGTATTGATCCCGGACTCAAAGGGCAACGCTCTAATGTTCAGGGGCCCTCTCTCAATAGACGAGGAGGGGGTCAGAGTCTTACTGTGTTTTGGGGGTGGTAGTGACCGACTATTTGTACTGCTCGAGTTGGACTCAGAATGAGAGAGTTGAGAGTCGCCTCCTTTCCTACCTCCGGTATTCGTTCTGGGACACTGTTTCGACTTTGGAGGAGCCTCCAAGCTGGAGTATGGCGTTGTCTCACTTGTTGAGTCCCCCAGAGGAGGGCGATGTCCTCCTCCATTTTTGGCACTGGCGTGACCACCACTTTTCGACTGCTGGACTGCTGGAGTAGCTTTGATCGAGTCTTTTGTCACTTGTAGTCCACTATGTTCCTTGTTGGGTGACGGTGATGTCGTCGTTCCTCCGTCATTCTCGTCCTCCGACTCCGCTTCCGTTGTACTCTCACTACTGTCAGGCTCACCTTCGTCGTGGTGCGGCTCATTGTTGTCCGGTTTGTTCCCACTGTCACTCATAGCCCTTCCAACGCCTGCGGAATCCAGTGACACAACATTATTTCGACCACTGATCTCGGGGGAGTCTTGCAAGTGTTCCACCATCCGAAACTCCAACGCTCGCACCACTCCTCAATGTGATGACAAGCCTACAAACAGGTTGCTAACGAAGAAGGAACAAAACAGTCCCTGATTTATTGTCGACACAGTTGACTCCTCTGACGAGTGATTACATTTGCGCGTCCTATTATCGGGAGTCGTTTCCTTCACAAAAGAAAATTTCCTTGTTCCTATGACCTTTTTTTTGCAGTTTAGGTGAAAGGCATCGAGCGATCAGCACACTGCCAAGGATTGACACATGGAGCGTTTATGAAGTTTTCTAAAATGCTCTCCATGTCTTCATGTATGTATATGGTATTATTAGATGCACTCCTTTCACTTTCACTCACTTTCACTCGGATCAGATTTTTTTTTCATGGAAGGCAAGACACACTGCAGAGTACAAGTGGAAAGCTAGTTGAAAGGCATGGTGGTAGGAAAAAGTTGATTCCCTGCTCGTCGGCAATAACTCACCCTCATTTAGGGACGACTGAGAGAAAAACTCGGACCTGAACTGTTTATTACGATTTCCTGGTATTGGTACGACCATCCTGTCGTCCCCATTCTTGTCGTCAGTGTTCTTTTCTCTTTATTTCGGACACCCTCGCTTTCTCCCCTTGTGTGCGTGTATTGAAACACTAGTGTGGAAAACTTGACTTACGCTCCATGGTGGCTGGTTAGGAACATAATACTGGCGATCTTTTTCCTACTTTCTCTCACTCTTCACCTTACATTTCCATCATAAAGGGAGGAGATGAGGACGGAATATTATGAAAAACGTGAGTCCCCGTCTCCATGGAACGAGCCACGGGCAATTCACTCTGTCAATGTCTGTTCGCCAACTACCTCCCTTTCTTTTGTAACATGATAACCACCTATAGCAAAGGAAAAAAATGTATTCCCTATAGTTCTTTGGTGGCAAATATAGGATGGAGAATTGGGAATTTTTTTTTTCATTATGTGGCTTCTTTTTTGTCGTGTCAGGAGAGCATGTATGTACTGGATATTACAGTTGTCTCTCACTCTGTGAGAGCACGCATCATGAATATTATTATGTATAACCAGTTTTCCCCTCAAACAATCCTAAGAGAAAGCTGCGAGAAAACCACGAAGCTTGTCCATAATATCATACGGCTACAATGAAAAAGGATTGTGAACATGTGTACCTGCCTGATTTCCAAGGGAGAAATTTCTGCACCCTGATTCCACACGGAGGGCCTGAACAATGAGGAAGACATGATTCTCACGATTTTCATTCTGCATAGTCAATCTCACATTAGTGACTCGCAGCGTTGCTTATTGAACTCAAGTAAAAGACGTTTTTTTCTTCAAAGAAGTGGAAGAAAGGAATAAGAAAGTAGAAAAAAAACAGAAAAACACCAGAAGATATGATGTACAAAAAAGACGATGTATTCATTATAATTTCAGTATGTACGAGAGCTTTTTCCAGTAAAATCCTCTCAATATACTTCAATGTATGTACATTCTGAAGGCATACGACCGATGTGTGTACGATGCGACACACACTTTTTGTGTGCTTGTCCGTTGCCATGACAATGGCTCGAGTAGGGTATCTTCGAGCATGTTGTCGTTGTTAGGAATATCATTTCAGACGCTTCACCTTTCAACAGCAGTGGTGACGGTGATGATGATGAGCTTCATTAGATTGTCAAATTACTGTTTCTTACGACTACACCACTCTTTCCTGTGTCGGCAACAATGAAGGCAATATTTCATTCCTAAATCAAATAGGAAAATGTTACACATAGATCCCCTTGTAACGGGAAAACAATCAAGCATGTTACGAAACATGCCAAACTTATGCATAAGTTGTTGTTTGCAAGGAGCTCGTGTTGTGCCTTTTTCTTTGTATGATTTCATTGAGTTGGATTCGCACGTACTAATACGACGCTTATAGTTTCCTACTCTTCTTTCCATTTTTAGGTTGGACCAATGTTGTACGCGTGTTTTGTAATATGATTATAATCTTCTTAGGATTTTTCCCGTTTCTACAAATTCAGACAAAATTCGACTACGTAGTCTGCAAACTCAAAATAGTAATCATCAACACAGTGATTTGAATCTGAGATATTACAGTCCCACCAAAAGATGTGCAATGAAGCATGACTCACTCACGTTCATCTCCACCATTCAACACAAATTACGCCAAAATGCGGTTCAATGACTGCGCAGGATAGCTATCCTATGGATAGGTGTAACTTGCCAGTCAAATTCCCAGAATGAATCTCGCTCGATTCCGTCAATTTCTCACGGATTAGAATATCAAAGTGGTCTCATTCTTCATCAAGATGAGAAGCGTCTTTAAATTGCACTCTGAACGCAATCTTGATTCCTTGATTTCCCTACAACTCGTGCTACTCAACTAAAATATATACGTCAGCTCTACTGTCAAGACTTTTTCGGCAAATAATTATTGTAATAATACAAATTTTCATATCCTTAATTACTTGTACACTTTTTAAAATTCTCATCCCACAGAGAGTCGCGTGGTACACTAATTTCAGTTGCTCTTATATAATTATAGTCATCCGAAAAACCAATCTCTTCTCCAAGCCACCCTCGCAGACTTCACAGCAATAATTGCAAAAAGAAGGGGGAAAATTTTCCGCTCTGTTGGTCACTCTTTTGGTGAGGAAATCCATCAAACAGAAATGTCGTTGCTTTCATGTTCTCCTTCACTTTTGCATGAAGGGTACCACTTTTCACGACGAATATCAATTCCCTCTTAATCATCACCAACTTCTCTACAAGAGAAGTTCGGATTTCCACCAACTTTAAGTATCATTATCGTCATCAAAAAAAACTCTCGCATCTGGCGTCTATGTACGATGATATTTTTTTTTAGATTTCCTTTGAGAAAGACAGTCTCATTTTAAAAAAATCAGCACACCATACGACCACTCTGATTTTACGAGCTTTGCTGCCAACTGTACGCGAAATTCACTGATGCAAAACGTCGAGAAGGAAAACCGCAGATTATGATTTCTATCGTCTATTATGTACATGCATGAGCCATCATTTCGCAGATATATATCTGTCACAGTCCCTTGTCGTCTTCAAGAGTGGCTTCATCCAAGCCACTTTTTGCAGCGAAATGGAACGTCGTCCTCAGACTCGCTGAAACTGTAAACTTTTTTTTTCTGCTTTGGTAAAGAGATGAGAGCTTCTTTGCATGGACTATTTTCTTTTTTATGGTTATTGCTTCGACTCAACAAAAAAACCATGCAACAGTGCGGATCTCTTTGGGTAGCGAGACAACGTAAAAGGGCAACTCTCAAGCGTTTCATTTATGCATAATATTATGCATTTTTGCAAAATGTCACAAGTGTCAGCACACCGGTTTAGTCATGAACCATGACAAAAGAGGAAACATACTGCATCCTACTGTAACTTCTAATATTCTCTTTGCTGCAAAATGGCTCCATTGAGATACTCCTCTTCCTGTCTTCCTGCAACAATGAGAGTGTTACATTCTTGAGTGCAGTCACAGTCAAACAGTGGAGAGTTCTTAAAGAGAAGGGAGTTAGTGTTAAACTTGTGACTCATCATGAAAAAACGGTCGAGTCTCAACCTCATTTCCATCATTTGCTTACAATGCCGGTGAGGTTATCAAAACAGTTGTTGAATCTGATAAAGTATCACATTGCCCTTGCTAATAAATTTTTTGTCCCACTTTCGCTACCGAGTTGACGGGATTGATTTCCAAGGGGTTCACTTCCGTTTGCTTTGTCAAGAGTGATATGTAACATAACATTTTAAATTCCGTTCCAGGTATGCCCCTTTATTTTTACTGCTCCTCGGTGTCAAAATATGCCTACTGTCATTCATCGCTGACCATATACAAGAGTCTCAAAAGCGGTCAATGCTGGAGCGTCATCGACATGCGGTTGGAAGGTACAGGGTCCCAAAGCAAAGCCAGAGGCCCGCTGAAGTGATACACAATGACAAGACTGTGGCCCCGATTCCGCAAGATTTGGTCGACTTGGAGATCAACGCGACGTCAGAAAACCGGTAAATATTCACAATAAATCCAGCGTCCGAGATGGGAAAAGTGCCTGGCAAAATCTTTAAGGGGGCCTGCTGAGTTTAGATGTCCGTCTCAAATTTACAGAACAAGTCCAACCAGCATTTGGCTGATATACAATAGCATTCCACAGTGTAAAGACGAACAAATGGTTGACCTCATCGACTCTTTGTCTCAAGACAACAAATTCTCTCATCAGGACCACGAGTATCAAACTCCTTGGCCTAGGTGAGTTGCTTTAACTGCAGGATTTGCCAATTACTTTAATGCAACCACTCCAATCAATTCTTTACAGATTCCTTCTGCGTCAAGAGCAGGAAAATCTTGTGTCTTGGTTTGAGTATCAGCACCTTCCCAAAAGCTACAGCCGACACTTTTTCTACGTGAACTTCACCCAATATCAGAAGCAAGTGATCACAAAATAATTATTTACTTTCTCATAATCACATACAAAAAATTTTCTTGTATCCAGCTTCTCGAGCATGTTTGTAATAAACACAGATACGCAAAGGAGAGACCAATATACATCAACATTGTTCGAGATCCTATCGATAGACTTGCCCTAGATTACTACAGCCGGCGAAACAAGTCGTTGACTGCAACGAAGCTAGAAATAAGCAGGAGAAATGCATTACAGTCAGGCTCAGGTACTCGTCAAGTTCATTATGGAAATGCTTTTTTGGAAATTTACGAAACCCAAAATCCTCACTCCATGTTAGATCAGTATTTGTGGTTCTGGATAATCATTCTTAGCCCTTTCCTTTTCCAGCAATTGCCTGCTTGGAATCACAGAGGCAGTGGTTTCTCCAAAACCTTTTTTAATATGCAGTGTTACTTTTACAAGTTTTTCTCGTTGTGTATTTCATACAGGAACGGAATGGTACCACAGGACGTTTGAGGAGTGTGTTCTACAGGCTGATTCGGAATGCCGTTATACGGCTGGAGAGAAATCATTTATTTTAATGATGCCTTTCTTCTGCGGGCAACACAACTCTTGCGTGTGAGCATCAAAGATTTTTGTTATTAGTCTTGTCGACTTTCTTGCTAAACCATGCAACCATCATTATTACATCATAACTTAGTGACCTGTTCGCGAAACTAGTGCAAACACACTGTAACAAATTGAAGCGTCTCTCTTTGAAGCCAATCCAAATGAAAATTTGCAACTGCATTTTATCCATATGCAAATGCTTTAGTTCAGAAAGCTTCAAATTAGGTTTTAAAATTTTCAGTGAAAGTTTCGTTTTGAATTTTAATTCATTTATAAAGCCAAAATTTTGAATCTAGACCCCATGTTGATATTGAGGGTGACGGCACAAAGGCTAAAATCACTTTGCACATCTACAGCCATTTTCGAGACGAATGACGCATTCCATGACTCCCTAACTGTAAAGCCTCAAGTTTTATTGACTACGAGGAAATTAACCAAATCATAAAATACAAGACGATGATGACGGAGATACGTGTTTGTGAAAGTTTTGATTCGTAACGAATCCGCTAGCAGTATACAAGCCGAAAAAAATTATTGCTCAGATTGGAAAGTCGAGGTTAGACTAGGAGACAAGTAGTTTCAACTTTCTAACCTCTATTTCTACATTTTGAGACAGACCCCAACTTTGTCGCAGAAGGAATATAGAGTAAATAAATGGGAGAAAATTGTGAGCACGCATTTAAGAAGTGATTTATGTACTCAGTGACTTCACGTTTGGATCATTACATACACAATGGAATACGGTGGAGGTGGAAACAAAAACAAGCTTCCACACACCACACACATTACTAACCTTTGTCTCTAAATGAGAGGCACACAGAATGGGAAGCTTGGTTGTCTTTTTTTTATCCACACAATTTATTCATGTATTTTGTTTTATGACTACCTTTATCTGCAGGGTAATCAATGATAGGTGGGCCCTCCAGATGGCGAAATTTAACATTGAACGGGAGTACTCTGTTGTGGGAGTGCTGGAAAAAATGGATCAAACACTCAGAGTGTTGGAGAAGTTTGTGCCAAGATTTTTCTCCGGCGCGGTTCAGCTATACCAGAAAAAATTAGGTGAGTCTCACTCATGACGATGATGTCTGGCTTCGTATTTCCGATACGGCGACAGCGACCGGGAACAAGTTGTGGAGGAAATGTTCCATGAGACATAATAATACTGGCACGTATCGACATACAGCAAATCAGGGTTTGCTGGCTTATTCAGGAAACACAAATTACGACAGTTCGGTCGACAATGTGCGTTGAGTATGCGTTGGTCGACGATAATTGCTACAGAAGACTAACGTTGTCATCAAGCTTACCTTCTGAAGGTATCCATTTTTTATGCTCGATATTAGTTGGAAATTCAATGGCATTGGTGATTACGACCTTTACGAGCTGTCGGACAAGGTTTGCATACGTCATCGTAGACTCGGAGAAAGCACAGTGTTGGTGGATGAATGTAGTTGGGAAAGTGCTCGGAGCGTACCATATGGAGATGTCCACGGAACACGAATCTCGGATTTCATTAGCTTTTGCTTTCACCAGATATGCGATGAGGCCACCAATGAGTTTGTCTTTTATCGTGTAATGAATATGGACGACGCGTAGTTTTGAGCTGCATTTAGTTTTTGGACACAAGTTGTATTTCAATGGTTTGATTGGAATTACGACATATTCTCCGAGTCTGTAAAACCGATGATGATAATTAATTGCTTAATGATGAATTGGAAGAGCGTTCTGCTGCATTCGTCGCTCGTGCTGTTGGCTGGATCAAAATTGAACCGTCTAGCTTATGAAAATTTTCATTTGTTTTACAGGAAAGCAGTCACTCTCTGAGCCAAGCAAAGTGTCCTCGTCCGTCCGGCAAATAATGGAAAGTGAATTGTTCAATGAGGTGGAACTCTATAAATTTATAGTACAAAGGCTGGAACTGCAGTATCGCATAAAATCCAATTGAACGAGGGCCCTTGTAAAGGACCAATAAACTGTAATAAAATAGAGGCCTCTAATAAAAAAACCGAGATGATGCACTCCGCAATTGTGATGATCAATGGAAATAAATCAAACGTGAGAAAGCCGGGTAGCAGTACTATTGCTAGCCTCAACTTTTATTGACTGTGATGTCTGCCCGATATATTACATTTAAGTTATCAAACTAACCATACTCGTTTTTCGACTGAAAAATTGGAATACTCGAGTTTTTCAGGCCGTATCATATTTTTTTTGATCAAAACAACCGCATGATCAGTACAATGTTCCTATTCATTTTAAGCAGTTTTATTGTTGATGGCTTCAGAGAAGCTACTTCTGAGAAATCCTACAAGCGCTACCATTTTTTTAGCAGCAAGCAGCAGGATTGAAACAATCTCTTTCACGCGATGCACATGAATGATAGTTACACACAAGAAGTGCTCTACCGATAAAGTCCTGTTCTAGTTAGCGTCATATACTTTTCTATTAACAGTACGTCAAAGCAAAAAATATATCAGAGGTGATGTACCGGACATCTAAACGAATCATCAAGACAATAAAATACGCAATATAAGCAGTATCACTCAATACAAATTGATCAATTTCGAGACCTGTCGTAAAAATGAAAACGCCCATATTCAATGCGAACGTTTGACTCGAAAATCATTCTGTACGCCAACAATAAACCTCTTGTTTGGCTTTTGGAATAAACGTAAACAAGTTAAAAGTTACAACTATTTTAAAGAGCTACACCACTACACAAATGAAATAAATGATTTTAAAAAATAAACCGTTCATTCAGAACACACGTTTGTCATCACTGCTGGTACTTGAAATCAACGAATAAAACCTGTTGCGATATGACTACTTAAAATCACTATATGTTGCATTTCCGAAGTTAAAATACTGATTCGGCGGATCTGGATAAATGAATTGGATGAGACGGGGACCGCGCAAGTCGCTTCTTTGGTAGCTTTTCCACAATCTTCTGGATTTTCGTAAAATCCAATCGTTCCTCGAATCGTGATGACCAACAGCTCATCAGAATATCCTATGGGACAACAATAATGACGTTATATTGATTGGTGATTTCACCGGACTTAGCCACAAGTGGATACCTACATCCAATATACGTAGATGAAACAAGAAACGTGAAAGTTGGTGTACCTTCACATCACGCGAAAATAGCGTCGGCAGAGGCTGACGAATTCCAGAACCGACTTGCCAAATGATGGCCTCTGGAGGAAGTCCTTTGTAGGGCCACTCCCCAGTCAATAGTTCATACCAAACAGTACCAAATGCGTAGACATCAGTCGTTTTAGAGAAGGGGAGCTCGTTATCATTTTTTGAGACCGGCTTTAAGCACTTAATAAGTTCAGGAGCCAAGTAGCATAGCCATCCGGGTGGAATGCTTAAAGAATCTCCTTTCCTGTGATTGCAAACATTTCAAACATTTGGTGGATAAATTATACATGAAAGACAATGTCTTTTCTTCAGACAATATAATACTACAAACTTGTTACTCCGCAGCGTCTGCATATACAAAAATACATCATTACTTCCATACTCACATGTCATAGCCTACTTGATATTACAAGTAGGCTATGCACATTTACACACGATTTCGACTTGTGTGTTGAGTCAAAATAGAAATAGATGCAAACAAAAGCGAGAGAAAACATTTCTGTTAAAATACCGAGTTTTGTCGTGGCCATGTTCTCTCATTTGGTTCTCCATCAGACACTTGACTATCTTGGCTATCCACCCGGAGAGCTAAAGTTTTCTCAGAGTCCGTGCTTCCCGATCCAGACGTTTGCGATATTGTGCGATCTGAATCATTCGATTTTTCAGTACTTGTGCGGTCTTCGTTCGTTACCTCACTAAATGGCCGAGTCTCCAAAGTTACACCTCGATCCAAATCCACGTCTGAAAACACAAACAATGCACATGGCCAATCAATATTAAAATGTGTTACTATAATTCTTCAAAGTCATATTATTCAACAATAGTTGCACTTACCTGGGTAGTGAAACTTGGAGCTTGTTGGGGGGAATGGAGCTGGACTAGACGGAGTTGAACTGTTACAACTTGAAGTATTCGAACTTGAATCTGGGCCCTTCAACAAAGAACAAACACTTGAATTATTTTAAAATCTTCACAGACAAAATAAGTCAATTTGTAGAGAGACGGAGGCGACTTTGCTTACAGGAAAAGGCTGAATGAGCATGTTCGCAGGGGGGCGTGTAATCTTTCTGTTTCGTTTCCATTTTTGGTTTGGAGATGCAGGAAGCCATCGAAAGTTTGGAGTCTCTCCTATATAGACAGCAAGAATCATACAGTGCCTTCAACTTCCTTCTTTTAAAAGGTATTCTGGCGCAAATACTTCAAGCGACATCATTTCAATTAAACTCACCCATGTGGCGCACAAACTCATCAATGAATTCGTTGGGGAGACCACACGACGGCGGTACCTTAGGCTCACAGTCCCGATGGCATTTAAACTTACACTCTTTGCACTTCAAACCAATGATCATCTGCTTGAAGCAGTAGTCACAAGTTGCCACTTTGAACATTTTCGAAAACCGATGCGATATCATATGACCCATGCTCCTTGCCATTGTCGGTGTCCGTGGTGACTTGGGTACTTGCAGTGCTGTTAAGAAATGTTAACAGTAAAAATTTAGCTCAGCCAATTCAACATGAAAAAATTGACTTTGCTGTAAAAAAATAAGTCAGCTCACCCCGGGTGGGATCCAAGTCATCAACGAGCTCCACGTGAGATGACGGAGGAGATTTAATTGGACTCGCATTCAGGGATGACGCATTATTCATACTCAATCCACCCACGGATGATATAACTAAAGAGGAACTTGTGGATGCAGGGTGGCGACCAGAAGAAAACACGGAGTTCGTTGTAGAAGTTGCAGAACCAGGGCCGTACTCCCAGGACGCCGTTGGTCCTGCTGGTCCAGGCTCAGTTGGCAGTCGCTCTCTGCGTTTGTGCGGTAACTGTTCCAAGCTGTAGCCGGTCAAGAGGCCGTTTCCAAAATTCAACCATGAGTGTGAGAACGCATTGGAAAGATTTACATTATGAGCAGCTGCGAGAGGCTTGCTGTACAGGTTTGCACTACTTTACAGGTCATCATCACGCAAAGGGAGTGCACAGTGCACGACGGTCAAAGGAAACAAAGTAGTAGTGAGTGAAAAGGGCATCACAAAGGCGTAGGCAGCAGAGACACACGTGCGAGGCAACAATACAGATCAAGAGATACATCACAGAGCGTGAAAAACACAACAGAAACAACAAAAAATGAGCAACACGTGCATGCAAACCAAACAACAAACGAATCCGACGAAAGGACTCACACTTCTACCTCAACGATTAGTTAATAGAAATTAATAACGTCACTATTTTTATCTACGGCGTATCAGAAAAATTTGAATGACACGCTTACACAGCAGGAATGGAAAACATTGGCGCAAAAGAGTTAAAGATAAAAGATTCACACGTTTTGCTAACCACTACACAGAAATAACAAACACAGGCAACCTACTTCTGGCTAGCTATGATAATATGCGTTCACAAAAATGAAAAGGTTCTCATACCTGACAAGGTTTGTTTCTGACGAAGAGTCAATTCTACTTGCAAGTTGTGATTCATGTGACTTAGATTTAGTTAGGGGAAACCCCTCCGGCTGTAAGTTTCCAGAAGGAGGAGCTGCTACTGGAATAACCGCCTGCTTCTTTTTGGCTGGAGGTGTAGTTTGGAACTTCTTGTCACCTAAATTCAAGGCACACAAGAAAGTAAAGAATAAATCCCTTGAAGGTAAACTAGTCTTGCTTTTAATAAAACTAGCTTGTAACTAACCTTTCACTGGAGGGGTGGGCGGAGGAGTTTGTCCCGGATCGTAAGACCCTGGGGAAGTAGACGATGGCGAAAACACGGATGAGTTGGTGGGTGAGTAGATGTTCGGATGAGATCCTGGCGAAAACGCAGGTGAGTTGAGACTACAAGGAGCCACAGTTGTCACAGGAGTGCAGGGCGTAGTAGAGCAAAAGTGTGATGACTGACTCGTCACCGATCCAAAGTTTCCCTGCCCATGGTTCAAATATTCTTCGGATGGGACCGAACTGCGAGTAGCTCGCGTCCGATTAGTGTGTGGTGAAACTGTGTTTGACGCTACTCCAGTAACAGTGACCTCATGCTGAAGATTCCAAGAATCCCAGTACAAGTCAGCCAAGTCCAGGCTCGCTGATGACGGCATTTGCTTCCCATTCTCGTCGTACTGCGCCTTCACTGAATCTACGCACCAACACGGTAATACATTAAAAACATTTTCCCCAACACGACTTACAGACAAATGTGCAGCAGAGAGTACTAATAAGCACGGCAAAACTATATGATCAATTTACCAGTGTAGCGTTTGAGTTGCTGCAAAGCTCGCGTGAGTCTCCGAACTTCCTCCTCGTTGGCATGACACTCGCTGAGGAGTGCTCTAACATCTTGCTCTGACCTCTCCTTCAAGCTTTCCAAGCTAAACACGCGACTGCAAACACTCTGTAAAGTAAATTTAAAAAAATTAGCACTAACACACAATCCATCCAAAATCTCCAAATATTTCAATAGAAAATTCAATGTAAACTCTAACGATTCTCACCTGGAGACTTCGAGTAGAGAGTCCCACAACTTGGAGCCACAGCTTTAGTGAAGGTTCCAGACAGTGAGGAGGTAAATTCTCAGGGGCTATTCTCCTCTTGGCAAGTAGCTGATCTCCAAAGTGCTTCACCAACTTTCCCTGTACACGACACAATACAAATATGTCATTGACCATGACCACCACCGAATTGATTCCCATTTGAACCCATACCTCTAAAGTTCGGATCTCCTGATGGGTGATCTCCGCACTTGTCGTACACTGCGTCCGCAAACCATCCAACCGTTCAGCAGACAGGGAAATGATGGGATGAAGTATTTTTAACGTTTCCAACGCCTTCGCCTCATCCGACGAGCGGTCCATCCTGTCCCTCAAGCTGACCACCCGACCGACGATATCAGTACCTTTCTAATCGAGCTGTTCACTAGAATCACTTACAATTTCATCCCTGAACCACTCTGAAGAACCTCCCCTCATCCCCACAAACACCCAACATTACTTGCTCACTCAACCGTCACGAATTTCGAAGTAGTGACCTCACTTGAATTCTCTCTCAAATTAACTTTTAATTACACTCACTGACCTTGTCCTTTCTTCGAGCTTCCCATTAAAAACTCCCCGTACTCGAGGTTGTCACGTTTGTGGGAAGTGCATAAAACACATTGAGAACACAGTGGAAAAACATTTCCAAATCGATCATTACGACAAGAATAATCATCATTTTCAATATTCATCATCACTGGGGAAAAGACGACGACGACGAGGACGTCGTACACACACTAGATATATACACAATGGTAAAGGTGATGTCTGCGGTAAAAAAAATCTCTCTTTTTCCAAGAAAAACCCGAAACTACAAAAATATTATCGAGTAAAAAATACACTACTCACAGAAACAGAGTAGATACATGCGTGGTAATATATACGATCAAATAATATCGTTGTTGGTTTCCTACGATATCAAAAGTGAAACTCGTCTTTCTCTCGTCGTCATCATCACAACTTGCACACTTCAATTTGTGTATCTAAAAGTCTGAACTTGCGTAGTCCACCAATGTATTTACAACTACCGTCGTGTGTCGACATTGCAGTATAGACATGAGGATTGTAAAAAAAACAAAATCACAAAGAACAGGTAAAGGGAGGGACACGCACTTGTGGTGAGGGAAGGAATGAGTAGTTTCTCTGGCAACAAAAAGTATCTTTGGTGTAAATACATAGTAATTGTGTCGGGTGACAGAGGGTCGATCTCGCGAACCCCTCCATCCAACAACTGAGGTATTGTATATGAATGATGAGTTCGTGAGGTAGTTCTTGTTACTAACAATTGGAAAAGAAATCCAGCAATTCTTCAAATGTCAAAGTTTTAATATCACGGTTTCAAAAGGATTAGTCAAATTTTTGAATTCCCAGATCGCAACTTTTTTTTGTAAATAAACACACTGGATCCTGGGGCACTATGACGCACCGGGAAATTTAAAAATTTTGGAGGATTTCTGTTTTCTTTGTTTGTCAGTGCCACTACCTTATGACGAGTAGTGACCAAACCTCCAACGCATCTGTCATCCGACATGCCGGCGCCACACGACTCACGAGTCCCTGCGGTGTTATTTGATTGTAGACATTAACTTCCTTTCTGTAGAACTTGCGGAAAGCAGGGACTCCTTGGGAACGTGAATTGTGATACCAAAAAAACCAACAGTTCTCATCCGGAACGACCGTCCCTATCTTTTCGTGGTGTGTGGACACTCATACTCCTGCGTCAAATAATACCGCAGGGCCTCATGAGTCGAGTCGCCGCCGAGACTGTTGGCAGTTACATTGGAGGCTTAGTGTTGGTAGTGACCTGAAGCCAATGCCACCTAGGACTTCGAAGTTCAAATATTTGAGTTGTTGACGCCGCATACTATCCCGTGATGACGGGGCTTCAAACAACCTAGCTGAGGGGGTGGTGGCACGTACCCCTCCATTTTTTTGTCTGCTCCTTGTCTACCAATTGTATTGAGCAAGAAAGCATCGTTAAGATTGTGTGCAGCCAAGTAATACTAGTGGCCCGTGTATGTCAATATTAACGTGGAAGGGAGAGAATAGTGTGTGGGATATCACAGGAATGAAAGTTCTTCACGTGAGGGCAGTACTGTTGGCGGGAGCAGGTTGAAATTCGCTTAGAGAGCCAGATCACATTATAAGCCAACAATACACAATCGTCGGCAATCCACTAATGCAACTAGCTCACTCTCGATTTGGGAAAGTACGACAATGACCTGCATACTTGAAGCCATGTCTCTAAGGAGAAGAAGCGCTAGTTGAGGTTTCGAATTGAATACTAGTGAACGGGTAATTGGCAGGGATCAATTTTTTAGCAAGTTTTGTGACGTGTTTGACTACCAGAATGTTGGTCCATTGACGACCGGAAAGACGCTGAATTTTTTTTTTGTAGCAGCTCTTTAAGATGTTGATAGTTAGGTTGTTGTATTCTCCGAAAATGCTTTGACTCGCGTGGGATGAAGTTAGTGTAGTAATTTTGCTCAACATTCTGCGGATGTTGTGAGTTTTCAGTTTTATGTTAAAGATTTGGAGAGGTTGAAGGTAAGCAGTTTGTGGGTTTCAAAGAATATTGTGTGAAGATGTGGATTCTCATTTAAATTGTTGTCCGTCGAATTTGTGTTGAATTGTAAGAGTTGACAGTGACACTAATTGATGTTGTGATGTAGGTTCAACATTTTGGTGGAGGGAAGAGTGTTGACATTTTGAAGACACGATGGGGCGACAAAAGCCAAAGCTCACTTCCGGGAATGTTGAGGAGACGATAGGGAAAATGAAATCCCTGGAGCTTATTGATTTCGTAAGTGGCACCTATTATTTTGTAGTATTATACCTTAATTTCCAAGTGTTTTTTCTGTCGTTTTAAAGTTGTGCTTGAAGGTGTTAGCACGTTTTTTACCTAATCGAAGGTTGATTTTGAGATGCTACTCAAACGACCTGTTGAGGGAATAAATGGGTTATTATTGAGAGCAATAGAGATGTGAATTAATCAATACAGCTAGTCTAATCTTAATTTCTGTTACATTTTTTTTAGCTCAAGGGACACAATTTACTGAAAGGATGCTCGCCGACCAATCGAAATGAATTGCCGGGCATGGGTGAATTGGTGTGGGCCAGAAATTACGGCTCTGTATATTGGCCAGCATTCATTGCAGATGTGAAGGACCGAGAGGACGGTAAGTATTTGTTTGTATTTTGGATTAATAAATTTCGTTTAACGATTTTTTTTTGGTTTTTTCTCTCGGTATTGAATAATACTGACGTTTTGTTTTATTTGACCAGTTGAAAAAGTTGAAGGTGAACATATTGATGACTCAACGTATACCTTCGTAATGTTCTTGGAGGACGCTTTTAGAATTGCACCAGTGCCGTGGGAATTTGTGATTCCCATAAGAGAGGATGAGATTCAGCAAATGCTGTTGCTGCGCTACAATCGAGTTATTGTTAAAAAGTCGTGGAAGCAGACCACAGTTTACAAAAAATCTCTCCTTCTTCTGGAGAAGTTCAAAAGTATTCTACCATCAGAAAGACTCAAAGCGGCCGAGCGTTGTTACTCCGAAATTGCAACAGCGAAACAACCCAAGAAAGTCTCATCCGAAAGTTTAAAACCCAAGAGAAAAGAAGAACCATCAGATGTGATCAAGCAAAAGTTGGTAAGTCTAATTGTTACTGAATGATGAATGTTACAGTCCCGAAGCTTGAATCTAATTTCCAACTGGTAGATAGTACAGCTTTGTCTTCATGTGATTTACAGTTGTCTGAGGCCAACGATAGACGTAAGTCTGGACGAAGGGTGTCTGAGCGAATAGTTCACAAAGAGGTGTCGAAGAAGGAGGAAGAGTCTCATGCAAAAACCACTGCCAAGAAAAAGACTGAACAAGAATCAGAGGACAAGGCTGTCAAACTTATTAAGGTTAACAAAAATGGTAGACCAGAGGTCGGGGGCGAAAAGTTGAAACAGTGGACCAAGGATAGATTTGAAACATTGGAAAAACAATTTTTATTTGAAGCCTCGAAACCTTTAAGATGCCACTTGTGTACAGAAGGATTTGAAAATGACAAAGAAGTTAAAATGTGTCACGGGTTGCCACATCACGAGAGATGTTTAACTCAGATTAAGCAAGGTAAGACATGTCTTCTCGTCTCGTCTGCATATATTCAGTTCAACATTTTTGTGGAGGTTAAATTTTGTTGTCTTGATTGTAGATGGTGGTGATACTGTTACCTTCAAGTGTAATATGTGCCTGAAACAACAGTGCTTTATTTGTAAGCTTACCACCGACGAAAAAAATTGTACAGCCATGAAATGTTCTCGTTGTGACCTGAGGTTCCACATTGATTGCCTGTGTAATTGGCCGCAAGCTGAAATCCAAGGCCCTAATGGGCCAATCACTTGCCCCCTGCACTTCTGCCATACATGCCTAGGAGAGCAGCGGGCTTACAATAAAGTGAGGGACTACACATTGTCGCCATCTAAGGCTTATCGCTGTTTTTTGTGTCTATCTACATATCACAAAGGTGATGATACTATTGAGCTTGTTATACAATTGCGTTACATTATTTGAACCAGGTAACTCTTAAAATGATTTTAATTATGTTTAGTGTGCATACCCGCGGGTTGTGGTGAGGACATCATGAAGAAGGATTATATTATTTGTCCCAAGCACAACCTTCCTGCATTGAAAGTTCAGCAGCGTCGAATAGGGTGTTTAACTTGCTGCAAGCGTGAGTTTCGAAAGTTTTTTTTTACGCGTCATGTGAAACTATTGTCAGTGTCACTTTGATTGCATATGTAAACTCATTGGCATTTTAATTTTTTATTGCTTTTAGCTCTTAAACCTAAGCAGGAACGAGTGGAGTGTTCATTTTGCATTCAGTTATTCCATCCCGAATGCGTGGGATATACACAAGATCTTCAGTCCAGCGGGATTACTTTAGATGTTTTTGGAGCAGATTACAAGTGCGTTTCTTGTACATGGGGTTTATTCCCTGTGTATGGTCAAGTTGTGTGGTTTCAGCAGTCGCTGTCACAGTAAGTCTTTGTTCGACATCAGTAGGATAATTATAACACGTACAATGTAATGGAAGAATTCACAATTTGCAAGTTCTTACACCATTGTGATCACTAACTAATACATACTAGTAGGGATATTTCCAATGGTCTTTGAACTACTATTGACAACAATTGCAACACTAGTTTAACATCTGTATTATAATTTTTTACCGTTTCAAAGTCTTTGCCACGTGCATTAGTTACCATTACCAGCAATCTACCTTAGTCTATTTTTTTACTTTCCTTAGCCATCGTATTATGAAATGCAATCTACCGTTATTATTACGGCAATTGGTATATGTATGTCAAGTGGCATAGGTGTGAAATTGATTGCATGCAAATTTACGGAATTTTCATTATGGTTTTTAGGTATTGGCCTGCTAGAATATTGTATCCGAAAGAATTCAAACAACGAGAGTTTGCTAAACGGTTGACTGGTCAGTTTTCGATTGAATACTTCGGTACCACCTCATATTACGATAATGCCAGCAGAGTAATGCCTCTCCATTTAACCACCGTCGAGATTTTTAAGGTACGCGCTATGTTCATCACGTAGTTACGGTGATTTATGTAATATTTATTTATTGCAATTATTTTTACCTCTTAACTTTTAGACAATGAAGGTTTATCAATACACTGCAAAAATTCAGCGAGCTCATGAAGAGGCTGCATTCTGTCTGACCTTCGCCGAAGAATACAGGGATAGCCTTTTGCCTCCTGTACGATTGTTAATCATAAGTTGCACATGGTGCAGATCTGCTGATGCACCTTCTGACATTGTAATTGTCTTTTCCTTTGCAGCCGAAACCAGTATATAGAAAAATCGAGAAGAACATTTACAGACATGTCAATGGGAACAAAACCAAGGAGCCAAATGATGTCTGCTCCTGTGCGGAGACAGATAAAACGTCTCCGCTTGTTTGTGAAGCCGATAGTGGATGTACTAACAGGTAATTTTCAGTAACAACAAGAAGTCTGTGTAGTTACAAAGTGCGATTTATTTAACCGTGGATAAATGTAAATGTTTTGTGCAGAGACATGGAGATGGAGTGCAGTGACAAAACCTGTAAAGGTGGAAGTCGTTGTTCCAACCGAATGTTTAAAGAAAGAAAAGTAGACGAGGAGTTCATTCAGCAAAAACTCTTCCCTAAAAAAGGCTGGGGCGTGATAGCACAAAAGGAGTTTAAACCCGGGGATTTTGTAGCTGAGTACCGAGGTGAAGTCATTGATAGGGAAGAGATGATCTGGAGGTTGAATCGGAAAGTGGAGGAAGACCCTTTGTACATTCTTGATATACAACAGGGCTTCTACATTGACGCAGAATTTGTGGGGAACGTGTCGCGGTTAATTAACCACTCATGTGATCCCAACTGCGAAGTTAGAAAATATTTGTCTTTGGGGAAACCTGTGGGAGGAATTTTTGCCCTGCGTGACATTGGTGTAGGCGAGGAAGTCACCTTCACGTATGGCTATGGGAATGAAAGCACAGCTCCTTTTAGATGCCGTTGTGGGGCCTCGAATTGCGCGATTTTTGTGGGCAAGTCGATTCCTCCTGGATTTCAAGCGGAGGAAGACGCAGAGCAGTACACCGACAAATGGGACGACGTTTGCCTCAAATGTGGATTTGGTGGTAGCGTAATATGTTGTGAATACCCAGGCTGTGGGAAAGTGTGTCATTACCAGTGTGTTGGCCTCTCTCGCGCTCCGCGAAGCCATTGGTGTTGTCCAGATCATCCCACCAAGGCGATTCAGAAAAGATCTTCCAAAAGTTTAAAGAGTAGGAGAACTAAGTCATCATTGAGAAAATCAACAACTCTAAATTCTTCCAAATCATCGAAATCTCATACACCATCGGAACCAAAGAAGCAGGCAGCAGAAGCCGACTTGACCTCGGGTAGCAACCCTGCCACCCCGTTATCAGATAAATCCAAAATCGACGTCAATTCCTTACCCAGAAATGGAAGATCGGACAAGTCCTCGGATGATTTATTGAAAAAGAAGAAACCAAAGCAATTAAATACGCCGAAACAAATTTGCTCAAATCAAGTTCCCTCCAGTAGTCCTATGAAGCCTGGCGCTTCATCTGATACACGAAGCAGAAAGGTAAGTATTAAGTTTATCAGTTTTTTTTATCAGCTATGGAAGCCACTTGGTAATCTATTAAATAATGACAACTATTACCTGATATTTTAATACATAGCGAAAGCACAGTGATGCTCGTAACAGTGACTCCCTCACAACACCTTCAGCTAAGCGATTGGTAAGACTAGTTTTTCAGATGATTTTCAAATAAGTGCTGACTGTGGTAATGGAGCTTTTATTTTTTCACAAACAGAGGAGAAGTTCTGAACCAAGATCCATCACGTCGAAAACATCAGTGGTAATGAATGGAGCGCGAGTTCCCCGAGGTCGGAGATTTGCCAGTGAAACCCCGCCTGAAAATACTTCAGTTGCAACACGCTCGAAACGAGTCCGTAGCTACAAAGAAATCGAAAATGAACGGAACAGCCCTATCGTATCAGACGTTCGTGAGGATATTCGTGCCATATTTCCAATGGCACCAAACTCGGAGGTCTCCGTTGCTGTGTCAGAAAGTATGCCGCCGTCAGGACCTAAAAGTAGAAAGCAACGGAAAAGTAAAGGAACTGAACCGTTTTCCCCATTGGCTCTTAATTCATTTGTAACCGCAACCAGTGTCACGGTTCGTATCTATGTACTTTTGATTTATTATTTACATGTATTTCAAACACTTTTTTCATATAAGAATTCACCTAGCTTGAGGCATTGTATTCTCTAGACTCCAGTTGTACAGGAGGACAAATCTGCAGAAATCCTGGAAAGGCCCACGACTAGAAGTTCGGAATCGTTTCACAGCAATGTTCTCTCCCAGGTACCAGCTTCAGTTTTTTTTAAATGTCTTCTACGTTTGGCGAATTTGAAAGTGTAAATTAAACAATTGACCTTTTACATTCACACAGAATTCGACATCGGCAACAATGGATACCGATAATCGTAAAACTTCGATGGAAGAAACTAAACTTATATCATTCGACGACATCAAAAAGGAACCGCAAGATTCACTTGAATACGCACGATTGGAACAGAGAGTAGCGGTAGGTGAACGTAGAAGATGCAGTCCTCGAGGCCTAGGGCGACAGGTTCACCATTTGCAGAAATGCAAATGTCATAAATAGGGTTGCAGAACGTTTGGTTTGGAATGGGGTGTGGGACGTTAGGGTATATGTTTCTGGGAATGCATCATTATACTTGTCTTCATTTACCAGCTACAAATGCGGAGAAATCTTTTTCCGTAACTGCCAGTCACGTGACTCAAAATAGGGTGTGTTCATAATTGTATTGTAATATGACGATCTTTGAATCCATCTCGTATGAGCTGCAAGCTAAACATGCCGAAACCACTTTGGGCTCAGGATCTCGTCAGGAAAATTGAGTATTGTTTTTACGTCACTACAATCCCTTGTATCAATAGAATAAGGTAACAGTTGGCGAAAAATCTTTTTCATTGTGAGATTTTGACGGACAGATTCTACATCAATCGACTTATAATACATGTAGACAGACATGCACAATTTTCCAAACTGTCTCCGAACGCCCGAAAAATAGTTAAATACGGGTACCGAACTTTCGAACTTTTAAAATTGTCGCCCTATTTACTATTACAAAAATTTCAAGATTATCTCCGAACTAGGTTCGCAGGTTCGGGAAAACTGTGCATATCTGCATGTAGATACCGTTCCGTGCGAATATCAACGAGTGACACTCCTTGATTCATAATGGAGTCGTATCGTAGTCTTGCACTTGTTCTCTTCACGAGATCTACGTTTTTTTTTAGCCGGTTTAAATTTCAAGTTCATACTAAAGGATGGAATGAAGAGATCTGTCTCTTATTATTTATAGCTAGGGTATCGTAGCAGGTTAAAACAAAGCTTTACAGCATTCATTTTTTTCCAGTATTCGTGGCTGAATGTTTTAATGTTACCCGGTTCTTATGATTCCACATCGCTCATTGCGATTGTGAACTTAGGAGTACACCTCAGTGAGCGATTTCAGTTGTGGAATTTTGTACACTGTATTTTCTTAAACTTTGGAGGGGCAATGTTGAAAGAGCCGGTGGGTTTTGGATACGCAACTTTTCACTCTCTTTTCGAGACGTACAAGTTCTCTCATTTATTATTCAGTGCTGTGGCATAGGTAGTATTAGTTGCTGTCGAAACTGAACAAATTTTTTTACTTGATTGTTAGTATCGCAGGTACTCTCCTGATTTCAATGTCTGTCTGATCGCACTTTATATCAGAGCGCTTTTGAATTCTAATCTAGTTTTTTTGTTGATATTCAAAGAGGTAAAAATATGAGGCCACAGAGCAATTGGTAAAGCTAGATATCAAAACAATACAAAGATCACTTACTGCTTTGGTTTCAGTTCATTTGCCTAACTTCTGCGAAAAATAGAAGCGACCGAGGCAAATCTATTTCCACTTTGCCTCATTTTCCCCATTTTTTCGTAGTGGTTATTTCTACCCCTTTGTCTCAGAATTTCAAGCTGAAAGTAAAACCGCAAAATTGGTGACCAACTCCATCCGGGTCAAATAGTAATTAGACAGGGCATTTCACTTTTTCCAGTGGATTGCCAAATCTGCTGAGAAACCTCGCATGCACAGAGGTCGTACGTTGCACGCAAGTACTCCACAAGGTCAGCTATAATACATATTGCGGAATAAAGTTCACTTATTGTGTTGCATCTTCGGCAAGATCTGACGAGCTTTAATCTGCTATCAAACTGTGAACTACTAAAGATAAAATAATTTATATAAAGGCTCAAACCACGCCGAATACCAATTTTACTCAGTGTCGGCTGTCGTTACCGACACTCACATTGTGGGGCAATATGACTACTCACAAAATATGATCCGTGCTGACAGAATTTGATAAATCATTTCAATTTATATGGAGTTTCTTGTCGTAAAACACGTTGGTGAAACGCAGATCGAGAAATGTTGCCGGATTCTTACTGCCTAAATTCCTTTTGGTGGACAATATTGTTCGGGTTGTGACGATTTCGAATTGATAGTCGATACGAAATTCAGCATACTGAAAATGAATTCACTGTCCAACCTTCCTCAAATTAATTCTTCTAATAGTAATCAATTCCGGCGATTGGCGCTTCAGATACAAGTAGATATAAATTTCCAATCTAGGTTTTTATTGATCACACCACGATCCTTAAACAGGCCCCCCAGGTTTACCATTTGTTACCGATGCATTGTTCCAGATGCCTTGTGTTAGCGCTGTGCGTCTTCCGTAATATTTCAGCTCCAAGCGTTTTGTGATTGCAGTCTTCAAGAATCTCTTTGAGGAGTTTTGAGGTAGTGCATTCTTACGGTTTTCAGTATGCCGAATTTGGTAGCAGCAATTTATTTCGACAATCTTCGCCAACTGTGCTATACTTTCTGTTACCTGTTTTAGATTCTTTACCCTTACCATGAGCAAACTGTGGAAAATGTTTATGAAAAGTTGTGGCCTTTTCTAGGTTAGAGTTATCGATCAACCAGCACATTACGTATGGAATCCTTCGTAACGAATTCCATCTTGTGGTCTATTCCAATCATCAATTTATGAAACCAGTGATCAGAAACGATTTTAAATTAGACTTACTCAGCGGGAGCTTTCCTTCATAAGCACAGTTTTGATAGTTTGGAGGGGTATACAAATAGTATTCTTTACCCGGTCGATAGTTCTTATGAAAACGAACGAAACTTTTATATTATTGTCTACAACTCAAAGATACTGGAAAATATTTATGGGGTGAGTGGTTTTCTTCGTTTTTCTTCTCAAGTCACATTCTCTTTCGAAATTTAACTGTGTGGCGAGAGAGTTTAATGTAAGAGACCACTTTTCTAACTCGCGACAGTGGTCGTATCATCAAGTAGACTCATATATTAAATCCAAACCAAATGGCAACCTTAGGGACACGTGCGTGACCCTCTCGCTTCGTCGCCCTGGGCGATAGTGGAACTGCTACTCTAACGAAAATGTCTGTTTACAGTCTTTCCAACAATGTGGTATTATGGAGGCAGGTGTATCTATCACATTTGAGGAGGAAGAGTATGACGATGAGTTAGATTGTACTTTTGAGAAGTTACGGATAATGCCGTATATGGTTAAGTGAAGAGCTCATAGTGCTCCTGAAAATTAAAGTGGTCATTTTTTTTTTCAAGTTCATTATTAAATTACATTTTTCTAACTAGTGTTATGTTAAAACAGCAGGATTAGAATTTCCTAGGTTTACCGACTGTAGTCTATTTTAGTACGAGAAGTTGTACGAGTGCGCCAGTTGGCGTTGTTTCCTATCTACTTTTGTGTAAATTTTATATGATTCTCCTTTCGAGCTGATCGCTGTACTTATAAGTAAAGTTACAGTAGCTTTAACTGCCTTGCGATTGGCATTATTTCTTGTTAGCTTGTTTTTGTATTACATACATGAGGAGATTGGGCGTTGGGATGAAATAAAATTTTTAACTGGTTAATTCATGTCACAGTATTTCTAAGCGTAGCCTATTTCTATATGATTACGTGATGACACTACTACGTTCCAAATCAATTTGCTGATGTCCAAATAGGTTCATGTACTTGACTTGATTTTAATCATTTTTAATTACATTTCTTTTGCAATATGTCAACTGTGTATATATAGTTTTATTTCGTGATGGTTTGATATCATACATATTTGTTTACAATCCTATTAACTGCGACATATATAACGTTTCGATTTTACAGTTAGTAGTACTTGCGAGATACTTTCGATGTATATGATTTCACTGTATTTCTTTTCTACGTGATACATTTCAGTATAATAATATAACTCTTTCTTTATGATTACATATTTTGAACGCTTCCACACGAAGTAAGTTCTTGTCAGATCTGTTAAACAGAGGTATTCTACAGCGGAATCCCACTTTCATATCATTTTCCAACTATATGGCACTACCACATCTTTTTCAATCTTATTGAGGCAAAATAATGACACCTAAATCTCATATGGCTTGATTTCGGGGGAGGGTAGTTTTTTATCATGAATACCATGAATCCGCATACCGGGAATGATGCATCTTTACGGAAAATGGTAAATAGTCTGAAATTTGAGGGTCGTGTAGTTGTACTTACACTCATTAGCAACCTACATATCAGATTCTACGGTAAATAGCCGAGAAACTCATGAGATTCGAAGCCGCTGCTTTGAAAATTCACGTTAATCGGTAATACGTAATATAATGAAGGACACATGCAAACAGTGAACATTTCAAGTTGATTATTTGGTTTTGGCCGAGTCTTTTAAGCAAATCAATGAGCATTAAACACATCCTTACTAATGTTCACTATTGTCTGTCGCCTTTTGGGATCCGACGATATTCGAACTGTGGAGTTTTGCTTTAATGTAAAATCTCAACTTCTACCGACTCGGCTGATTGTTATAACTTATGGCAAATGAGTGAAATTAACGATCCTGATAGGAACACCAAACTAGGCTCTACAAACGTAATTTTTAGGGTGGTCGTGATCATGGACATCATGATCAGTCTACAAAGACAGTGTACCATTGGTGTGTATTTAGTCGTCCAAATTTTGATTGAAAATGTCATTGTGTGACTTGGTGAGCTAATTCTATTTAATTGAAACAGAGAGATTTCTCTTCGAAGTTTCGTTCGATTGAGTTGCCTTGTGACTGGAGAATTCCTTCATTTCACATACACAAGCTTTCCGATTATCGCAAGATTGTGCACTCCTTCTACCTGCATAGTTTTGACGTCAACTCGCAGTTTACGTATCAGTTTGAATATCGCGATTGAGATATTTTACGAAACAATTTTCAGTATCAGTGTCTTGGTTAGTGTTCGTGAGCAATTAATTTCTGTATAGTAGCTGCAACTTCATGTTTCGCTCTACTGAGGTAACTCTAATGCATATAATTTAGACTGGCTAAAGGTTACCGGGTCTAACAGCCAATTTGTCTGCTTTTATAACAAAGAATTGTTTGAGAAAAATCAAAAGTGTTTCCAATAACAAAAATAGCTACACCGACGCTTTTCATCTGAACCTCATGAACCTGCAACCATTTTGTGTATAAAAATATCGCGACTTTCTCTCCGGCCAATGTATATCCGTACAAGACGTTCAAATTAACAGAATAGAACGACACTCATAACAGCTAAACAAAACTGTACGTATTCTCGATTGCTCTACTATTCCCTCCAGAAGTTTGCTCACGGTGAAGCCGCTCCATAGATTCAGTCCTAGTTCTAACAGATCCATTATGCGTAACTACCTGTGAAACCACAAACACAAGACATTGGCAATAAAGGACGGGTCACAAGATGAGTGCGACGACGTGACAACGACAAATTCAAAGGATTGAATCACAGGTAAAGTTTACCATCTGTAAATCAGGTACTACAGGTGGGCGTACCCTGTCAGAATTATTTGGCGTGTGAAGTTGAGACAATCCTCTCAGGGAAGGTAGAGCTACGACGAACTCAGTCAAAGTCACGTCCGACGTTCCTCCTGACTCGAGAGGAATAGGTTGTAGTCGAAAGTGCTCCAACATGTCGAACACTGATTGAAACCATAGATGTTGTACTCGACATTGGCCTTCTGGACTGAGAGTCATCCTTAAATGCTGAAAAGTGACACACAGTAAAATGGTTGCGATCAAACTGCAAAGAACTACGTACGACGGAACATAATAATAAGCATACAATATCGTATTGATTACCTTGGCTTTCCCTTGAAAATTAAAGGTTAGGACAAATTCTCCTATTCTAGTTTCACTTTGACGGACTAAAAATGTTCCATGGCCCTCTGCTTCCTCCTGAAGGACTAACCTAGCTGCTTCTGATCTCGACAGCGTGCCATGAAACCACGGATACTCTTGAAGCGTTGAGTAAATATCACGTGGAGTTTGAACAGATTCGATTTGACTGGCTTGAACACTGGTGCTGGTTACCGGTACTGAGTTGCTGCGGCTATCTTCCGACCCATTTACAACCGCATCTAAAACAATCAAAAATAATCATTCCATGATGTAAACATCGTATCCCGGTTGATTGAACAGAGTCGCAGTAACAATGGTGAAAGAACTCACTACTGGCATTAGGCTCTGGTGCGGAATCCTCGTTGACAGGATCAACCTGTGTGAAGCGAGGTGGGAGTTGGGGAGGGCTGGCGGTGGTGGTGGAGTATGACGGATTAGCGGACGTCGAGTTAACTTGAACGTCTTCTCCCACACTCCCATTTTCAGTAAGAGATCCATTATTGTAATGATTATGTGAGTTCCTTTCGTTGCTGTCGGTGGCAGCGCGCATGGAGTATTTGATAACGGTGAGCCAAGACTTCATGTCGTCAGTGTCATACGCTTCTATCACATATTCCATATTGTTCTCCGCTTTGAGGACGAAAGTGTTCTCACGATCCGGCATTTCCAACGCCGTCGTCTCCCTGGCTTCCGTGATGAGGAAGCAAAAGACACCAGACTTGGGCTTCACTGCTTTCGGCGGCGAGTAGAACTCCAACATGTAGCCCCCAACGGTTTTCACGAGACAGAGTCTGCACTTCTCCCACTTTTGCGTGCCATCCAAATTTTCACCACTCAAGTAGTGCACTATCCCTTCCTTCTGGCACTCAACTAGGATTTTAGACAGCTTCCCCTTCCCGTTTTTGTCCTGTTTCGCCCGGTTGTCGGAGGAATTCAGTTGAACTTCATCGGAGAGCTGTTTGTGGAAAAACCTGCCCTTCTTGAACCCCTTAAACGAAAGCCTAAAAAGTTCCAACATAATCATTAATTTTTCCTCGGTGCGGGGGCACTCTCATCACGCAATTTACAGATAGACTAGAAATATGCACGCACCTCCTGTAAAATGGCTTTCGCGTTGACTGCGTGGGCTGTTGGACAGATTGCTCGCCCTCTGGAGCCTGTGACCTTCCGTGAGAAACTTCAACGCCTGACGCCCTTTGTTTCGCCTGCCCATTTTGATAGTCGGAAGGACACGCTTCACCATTTGAAAGCGGGGTTTCGGAACTGTTTCGATTGGTGTTCCGGTGACTGTAGTTACTCACGACGGAGGAGTTGGAGGGGAAGTCATACGAAGTGCTCTGAGCGGAAGGCTCACAGTTCTCTGTCCCCTTGTGCACAAGCTCGGTGTCTAACTGACGAGAAAATACTTCCACAAACCGACGCACAATATCACTCGTCTGGGCAGGACTGAGCCCATTCGACCCACTAAAATCAGATCCATTTTGTGAGGTGGAGACTGGAAGCACAAAATGCGTCTTGATCACAGATGCAACTTCGAGCGCCGTCGAAACGGCCGTTTCGTCACACCAAGTAGTCCAATCTATTGTTCCAGATCCCATCTCCGTTGCTCCAACCACCAAGCCGGAGGGCTAATTTAGTTGCGACATCGACTAAAAACAACTACTTGCTCACACAGAAAGAAGGCTCCTTTGATAAACCCTCTTGAATTTAATCGAGGCTCGAGAACTTTGCTTTCCACTATATTTCAGACTTCCACCGTCGGACGTCGCGGTTAGACAAGGTACACAGAGACTGTCATCAACTTTCCAATTTTGAGGAGTCTGCAAATTTTCAGCAAGAGAAACCATCAAAATTCTGAAGTAGTAGTGCAGCGTTTTCGAGCAAGACTTCAATGCCAAACATGTCACTCACGTCAATGGTCACTTTCGATTGAGATGTATGTGAAGAAAACTCTCCTCGGAGTCATGTTTTCGTCAAGTGGCACTCTCCAACCATGCTCCAGAAATGAATCAACAGTTTCCACAGGGGATGTCGACTCGTCGAGATTCTCAATTGTGGTACATCAATTCGATCGTCATCAAGCCTGTGAATGAACAAAGCCACGTACAACGTTAATTCTATATAATCAAGGTAAGCTCCAGGAGATATCTTAATAGTATTATGATAAACTTTAACAAATTATTACGTGCGTCACAGTTTCAGGCCGAGAAAGTCGTCTTCACTTGGGGAGGTCCGAAAGTGTGGAAAATTGTGTATGCGTAATAATAAGTATATTAATATGATGATTCTTTAAAAATAATATTACTCCTCTCACGATGACCAGAGATCAACTTTAGGATGATTCTCATTCTCTGCTGCTGATGGTATATACATAATCGTCATATTCTATATCCAGTCTATATGGTGAATCCAGTTTTGTGCATTTTCTCCATATATTATCGTCGTCGTCGTTGATACTGTAGGAGCACATAATCGTCTCCCGTGTAATAATACATTGTAGAAAAGCATATTACATCGAGTCAAGTACATAGATGCAGAATGCACAATCCGTGTCTTGAACATGTTATATTTCTTAGTTTTGTCCTTCATATTGTAATATATCCACTCCGTCTGCTCCATGTTCCATTCATCCTGTTTTCTAAATGCTCTTTCTCTACACAGCTCATGTAGCCACTACGGATGCATCCTGTCAACAGGAGTTGTTCTTCAGAGAGCCAACTTCTTCAAATAGGGACGACGATGATGCAGAGAGACTACTGCGGAGTGGCGATCCCGACCCGAGATTTTTTTCCCAAGGTGCTCCTGCTTTTACTCTGTTCTGCCCTTCGTTATATATATGAAGAATATGTTTGGGGTGCTCGATTTCAATGATTGCTATATAACTGTGTATGGGATCATGATGAGGATCGTGTCGTTTAGTATAGCATCATTCAAGCAACTAGTAAGAAGCCCTGTGAAAATGTGGACAAGAGTCAACAGCCACGAGAAGCTGTGCTATAGAAGGACTCTTGACGACTCTCAGGCTCATCGTCGTCGTCTTCCTCCCCACTCTCAACTTTTTATCTGGTGCACCGAGAGTGGACTCATTTTTTTTAGGAGAATCCTCGTAGCGACCAAGGAGACATGTAATTAGACCGAGAAGCTAGGGCATAATGAGATTTTATAGGGTTTTCTTCTGAAACAGTATTTCATTTTATTCGCAGCAATGACACCCCCTTTTCGTATGTGTATGTTGTATAATGCAATGTGGAAGCTCGTACTGGTTGAAATATGGAGTTCTTCTCTGGAGTCAAGTCTCAATCAACTTGGCAGATTGTTGGTCTGAAATTGGAACAATCAATGCGAATGAAATTACGTGGGAGTAGTGTCTTTCCTATGCATATAGATACAAAGTGATGCTATGATTAAAGATGAGGTTTGCAGTAGTCTCATCGTGAATAATGTCATGCTCTTCCAATTGTATAGCTTTTGGGTCAACATATTGAGTCCATGTCGAAGCATGTCATCGAAACCTCCCAACACTGAACTGTCTCCAAACTACAGAAACAGGAAAATCTAACCAGTTCTCTCTGTAACGAAGACAAGAGAGTCATCCTCCAGAGAAATGAAGGAGAAAGAAGATGAGTTGTTTTGGTGATGTTACTTCCGAGTTCTTATTTTTATTGAGTTCTTATTCAGACAGCACCATGTATTACTCACGACAAACCAAGAGACAGGATGCGCATCAAACATTTTATCCATTAGCACTAATTACTCTACATCATTCGTTCTAAACCGATGCCTACAAATTACTTGTTAAAATATGCACTGAAAGTAATGTAATGGGATTGTAATCGTAAGGTCTGTCAAACAAATATAAAATAGGTTCAAATTTTTCTTTCATTAACCCGCCGTTCATAACCGGGATAGGCTAGTGCCGGGTTG